>JAOUWY010000071.1:15310574-15321497 GCA_025728095.1 Prietella phreatophila | reverse complement strand
ACAACAACAACAACAACAACAATAATAATAATAATAATTATTATTATTATTATTATTATTATTATTATTATTATTATTATAATAATAATAATAATAATAATAATAATAATATCCTTTCTTTTTGTATGTTCTTTTGTTTTAGATAAATGTGGAGCGAGATTATTTGGTAAAGCTCTTTCTCAAAGGGAGGGGTATTGATGAGGACCCTAAGGATGTTCTGAGTATCAACGTCAGAACTGGTGACGTACTCGTGCATAAGAAGGTCGACTACGAGACCTACCAAAATCTCACGGTAAATTTGACCTCCTGTAGATGTTCCATTTATAATTAAACATATTCAAAATGTGCACCACAGCACTGCTGAAATGTAACAGGTCAGAAGATGTTGATTAGTTTTCTATAATGGCAGCTTTGCTGAGCTAATGTAAATCACATATTTACCTTAACACACTCATTCTAATACAATATCGTCACTATAGTAACCACTAATTGTAACTAGTAGACACTCTTCTAAACCAGATGTAAATTGTGCGTAATTATAGGATGCCGCTTGCTGTAACATTTATGTAAGGAGTTGCCAGCAACAGAGTTTTTGTGTCAGTAAAATTCAGCGATAAAGCTGAAGAGCTGCACGATAAGCTGTATGTTTTTTGGTCTTATTAACTTCAAGAGAGAGGAAAGCTGCTATAATACAAGTGAGAACAGGAATTAGGCTTATTTGAAGTCGCAACACAAAATTAAATGCAACTTAAACCAGCTCCAAATGATGATACGTAGCTCTGTAATAAATGAACATTGCGAGTGTTTGCAGATCGCTGTGGTGAAACAAATCAGCCATGGAGTGGTAACAGAGTGATAGCAGCTTCATCACACTACCACATTGTTGATTATTTTCCTACAATAGCACACCCCAAGAATCAGATTCATTTCTGACACCATGTATGATAAAAAATAAAACATTAAACAGCAGCTCAATCTGAACCTTTATGTCACTTTTTTTTAAACATATGTCAGAAATTAATTTCATACCTATGTAGATCATTTAGCACTTACTCCAGCGATATATCTAAATCCAACGCTATATTTATGTTTCTGTTGCAGTTCAAGTTTGAAGCAATGAAAGATCACATTCTGGACACAAGCCTTGGAGTTCTGATTAAAATCTTGGATATTAATGATAATGCTCCTCTTTTTACTCTTCCATACTATGAAACAACACTCGAGGAGTCGCTACTTCAAGGTGACTTAACAGTATACGATGCGTTCATATAATTCATTTAGCTACAATGTTACAAAATAAATACAATTATTAATATCAACACAATTTAAAAACATTTTAAAATACATAATATTAAGATTTTTTTTTAAGTGTCGTTTGTTATGTGTGTTCAGGTTTACTCAGTTTAATACATTTAAGACGTTAATATGTCTAATACGTTGGTATATACCAGTCTGGAATCATCTGATTATTTTTAATCTCAACAAAGTATTTTTACTTGCTTTCTTTAGTAGTTTAATTGTTTTGGTGACAACAACAATAACAACATTATTATTAATAATAATAATAATAATAATAATAATAATAATAATAATAATAATAATACTCTATAGTCTACAATATATACAGTCATTTATCTGGTTCAGGATTCGATTACTGCTTTCTAAGTATTTCACAGTGCTGTGAAAGTATTGATTTCTTCTGTTTTTGTGTATATATCATTCATAGTTTTAGCTATTCAAATGAAATATAACATAAAACAAAGGTAACCTGAATGAACACACAATACAGTTTTTTAGGGTTTTTTTTCATGATAATGTTATTTATCGAAGCAAAAACTTTATCCAATACCAACTGGACCTGTGTGAAAAAGTATCTGGCCCTAAAGTTACTAATTCCCCAAATGTATGAAACTGCATTCATAATGGGGTTCAGCTGGACTAGACACAACCAGGGCTGATTACTGCCATCCCTGTTCAATCACATCAACACTTAAATAGAACTTTTACAACAGCAGGAAGTTGGTTAAAAGATCTTACCCAGTAACACACTGTGCCAAAGTTGACAGAAATTCCAGAAATGATGAGAAAGAAGGTGATTAAAATACATCAGTCTGGGAAGGGTTACAAAGCTATTTCAAAGGCTCTGGGACTCCAAAAGACCACAGTTGAGAGACGTTATCTCCAAATGGAAAAACTCGGCACTGTCGTGAACCTTACCAGAAGTGACTGACCTTCAAAAATTCCTCCACGAGCACAGCAACTACTCATATAAGAAATCACAAAAGAGCCAAGGACTACATAAAAGGACCTACAAGCCTCTCAAGCATCAATAAAGGTCTCTGTTCAAGACTCCACCATCATAAAAGCACTGGGCAAAAAATGGCATCTATGGAAGGGTGGTGAGGTGTAAATCACTGCTAACCCAGACGAACATTAAGACTGAATTTTGCCAAAATGCACTTTAAGGATCCTCAAACCTTTTGGGAGAATGTTGTGTGGACTGATGAGTCTAAAGTGGAACTGTTTGGAAGACAGGGGTCCCGTTACATCTGGCGTAAGCCAAACACCAAATTCCACAAAAAGATCATCATACCTATGATCAAGCATGGTGGTGGCAGTGTGATGGTGTGGGGATACTTTACTGCTTGAGCAACATGCAATAATCTGAAGCAGTAATGGGAAAGAAGAACTTTAGTATTGTATCTAACTTAAAGTATTAGTTTCCCTTACTTCTCAAATAAACAGTTAGCAGTGCCATTTGTATTAGAAAATATGCGTTAAGTGTACAAGGGCTAACTGGCTATATCACATCAGCACAACCAGGTTCAATGAGAACTTCAACGCATGCGACTCACATGTGTTACATAATCTTCCACTCACCTCCTGAGCAACGATGCTGGATATGCGCACTGCCCTTTTAACTGTGCTGCTTTGCGCCCCCTCCTGGCCGATGCTGTCTCGGCCACTGAGAGACATCTCGCTCATCATCTGATCACTTCCACCTGAACAGCGGGCATAGCGCTGCTCACCCGGTACCCGTCCGTCGCCCCCGCAAGCCAGCACGCCAATGACCCTGACTTCTTCACCTCTGACCTGTGATCAAACTTGATCAAACTCCCGTTTTGGAGACCTGAGCCAAACTTGGAGCCTAGCAGCCGTGTTTCCCCTGATTCCGTTGCTATTATAGTAAGAGCCACAGTGAGCCGGCTTCCCCTCTCTGCCTCCTTGACTGTGTGAAAACCCTGAGGTGCGTCCACACTCTCAGTTTTGCCGCCCTCCCCTCTACTGTTCACACTCCTCCTTCTGTCAGTCTCTTCAGAAGAGAGTCAAAGTCAACCAGAGAGATTTAAACTCATCTGACACTTCTCTTCCGCCTACCAGCAGGTCTTCACACTGATTCATTCCTCCCTCCCTTTGTCAATCCACTCTTTCCTTCTCTCTTTCCTACCATTTTTCTCTGCTGTCTCTTTCACTGCTCCCCTCCCCTAAGAGGATGCTCTCCACTTGATCAGCTCTAATTGCTACTGGCTGTCTAATCCCCCACTCCATCCCTTCAGCCCAAAGTCCCTTCTCTTTCACCAGCTGTGGGACTTGATTAATTCTTTCTAGCTCTCCATTAACAAGGAAGTACGCAAGTAAGACCCATCTCTCACTCTCTCTCTCTCTCCCTCTCTCTCTCTCACACACACTCTCCAACATGTGTGCATTACCAAACTACACACACCCCATTTAGCCTGAGGGTTCCACCTGATAAATCACCGCTTTACATTAGCAAGTTAAATCACTTTTATACTTAGTGACATACATATCGTGCATGTACACATGTATGTAAGGGCATTGAGACTAGAGACATGTGGGACAAAAAAGACATATTTACTTTCATCCCGCAGGTATTCAGATTTAAAGCTTGCGGGAATGAACAAGATGTCAGATATGAAAAAAGAAAAAATGCATTTATTAATGTGAATGTAAACGAACGTTTACAGTGTTCATTCAATCATTTTTAGTAACTGCCTGGTCAGGAATGTGATGGTTTATCATGTATATTATACTATGTGAGCTGGATTTAAAACAAAGTCCCCTGCACATCTATATTAATATAAAAACTAGATGTGCATGATACTAAGTTTCTCAGGCGATACCGATAACCGATTATTCAGAGCGATATCGGAAGTTACAGATAACCAATAGTTCTGCCTTTTATGCCTTCTTTTAAATGAATAATAATTAATTCCACAATTCTGAAAGAAATGCAAATAGAAACTTTATTCTGTCCATTTCAACAAGTTGTTTTACAGTACTAAATTCTGAATTTATACATTAAATTAAGATTTCTTAACTTATTGAATGTTAGTTCATATTAAAAGAATTAATTGACTGAATTCTAAAAAAACCTGTTAGGCTTCACATTCACTCACCACAAACAAAAGCATTTCTACTTCATCACTGAACATCAAACTGGTAATCTATAGGCCTAATCTAAACTTTCTTTTTTTTGATGATAATAACTCATATTAACATTAACTGGATATGAAACATACCACTCTACAAATATATTTTTTGTGCAATATATACTTTTTTTGTCAACTCATCTTCATTTAAATCTTTCAATGGTGTAGGGGTACTAAAAAAATTTGACTCGACGCCGAAACTCCTGCTTCACTCAATTGTACAATTTTAGCAGTGCAGAGCTTACAGAGCTTTTGCAGTCATTCCACACAAGAGACATCTTTACACACAGCACGCATTTGATGTGTTTTCCCCCACTATTTTGACTGACAGGACATAATCGGCACTGATCGTCGGATGTTTTTAAACTATCGGCCAATAGAGAGAAAAATAGCCTTTATTTAATAGCCGATGTATCGGCCAATAATCCATATCAGACAAAACATTAAAGTATCTCTAATAAAAACCCTTAACGTTTAGGCCACACCAACTTCAGGGTTATATCCAAATACCGATACAGGTACAAGTATTTGGCGCAGCAAACTGATACAGATGGTGTCAGTGCATTACACCAATAAAATTGGTTAAATATGCCTCTTCACTGCAGAGACAGTTCAGGTTAAAGTAGTAAAAGTTATTTTACTGTCCTCTAGCCAGCTGTCTCTCTTTGCTTGTACACCATAGATCACAATATTCTACTAGATAGATAACAACGTGTGTAGGGGTTAAAGGAATGTCACTCTCCTAGTTCAGATCATATGCATTTTATTACCCGCTATAAAATTTAAATTGTTAAGAGGTTATTCTCTGTATATAGAGAAGTAAGGTCGGGCATTCCACAAGATTCTTTTCTTGGCCAGTTTAAATATACAGTCACTAGTTACAGTTATTTATTTATTTAAAAAAAATCATTCTACGCTGTTGACACAAAAGTCTATGTATCAACTAGACCATATAATAAACACCAAATTACCAAATTTGAGAAGAGTGTAAATAACATAATAAATAAGAAACAAGATGTTTGATTACATGCTGAGCGATAATGGCGTTTCAATTATATACAGTACTGTTATAGATTTATTTATTTTATGACTTCTACATTATCGAGTCAGTACAAAAAAAAATTATTCCCAAACATTAGCTTTCTAGCAGAAAATTAAATGTTTCAGGAAAATGTTTGTATGTCAGTAAGGAAAGCAACATAGTATGTAAGAGACATTAAAAGTAAGACAAAAAAACACAATGAAGGCTGCTGGGTTTTTCTGCAAAAATAAGAAGCAGTCAAAGTCTCCTGAAGAACCGTGTCTGGTTCTGCAAGATGCTCAATAACACTAACAGATCATTTCCTTATAAAACTGCACACATTGTACCAGAGACTACTATTTTTATTTTTATTTTTTCATCAAACCAAATATTTACTTTGTTTCATTTACTACTGTTTACTGCTCTTTATGGTAATTGTTTTAAATATAGAAACATATAATTTAATTATTTTTAAGGCATCTTTGCTCTAAAGCATTTCTTTGCATGTTCCTAAACCTTCTGCACAGTACTCTGCGTCAATGAAAACAGCTATTGATGTAAACACATCAAATGTATACAGCTATGAAAAACCATGGTGTAACTCCTGACTTTAGTCTCGGATGAAAGCTTGAAGTAAATCTATATATAATCTAGACAGCATTCTTTTGTCTAGAAAACACTGGTAAGACAAAAAAGTATATGATCAAGCAAAATATAGCATATTCCTTTATCACCTTACTAGAAGCAGAAAGCATATTGACACTCCAATGGCAGTGTGTTAAATTTTAGCTGAACTATTATATACAGTATAAATTATTAATCTCTAATGCTGTAAATAGTCTTGCTCCACAGTACTTGAACAATCTCTATAAGCTATAGGTCTAAATAAGTATATGATAAATACTGTACATAACTGATTAGTCAGGTTTTGTTTATAGTGGTACACTGGGGAAATACCAGAGATAATGGTTGCGAGAAAAATAATAAACCTTGCCACTTTAACAAAACCAATGAAAAAGACGTGCACCTAATTTTGCCTATTTGAACCAGATATGTACAGCCACAATAAGACTGTTGAAGAAAAGTTTTCAAAAAGTGTGTGCTTTCCTCTTGAAAGGTTCAGATGTAGAGTGTTGAATCCCTGTTTAAAAAAGAAATCACTCAGAGAACTGCATTTTTAAGCTCTAAATTGTACTCTATGGTTTGTTACTTCCCATTAAAGTGAGAATCTCTTGCATTCATTATGCAGAATATTGCAAAAGTAGTATTTTAAGTAAACAAAAATCTGCCAATTGCAACGTTGCAGTGTCAAGCAGAAATTTAATAGCTTTCTGAAAGTGTCATTAAGAACTGTACATATTACTCAGATTAAAGTTTAGTTACTGCACATTACATTTAGATTTGGCATGTTCTGTATGCTGCCTCTCAAGCAACAGAGGGACCATGTGCAGACTAGAAGCACAAAAGCTACCCCTGTCCCTGTATCCATAATTCATACAGGATAAATAGAGCACCTGTATGAGCAGTGCTTTCTTTGTCACACTACCACAATCCTGGTAATGATAATGAGCCTTTGGGGTGCCTGAGACACCAAACAGTGCTTATGTGTAAGAAAGGCCATAGAACACTCAACCCTTCTAATGAGTCCTGGTGGGGACCTCTAAATGTTAAAGGATGGTGTATAGTTACCTCATATGTGTGCAATTATAGCCCGGGTTCAGTGCAGTGGGACTTTTTTCATTTATTTCAAAAAGGGACAGTGTACATTAATCAACATTCATAAATGTAAAGGTACCCACTTTAGCCCGAAGGCTCATTTTCATTGGTAGTCCCTAAATGCTATGATGTGTCCTTGAAAAATCGGAATGGTTGCCAAATACCTATTATAATACTTGTAATGTGAAACTTTCCCAGAGACCTAGTATAACATTGATGCACACACACACACAAACACACACACACACACACACACACAAATAAACAGTGTTAATGTACAAAGACATCCTTTCTGCATATGTGAGAAGGTGTACTGGTCTGTACCGTACATCAATATCCTCATTACTGTAATGATGAGGTGAGGGACATCACTGACTGAAACCACTGCCTGGTTCTCATAACCCCAATCAATCAGACTTGGAGAACTCATCACAAGCTGTAATTTAGCTTTGGCCTGTTAGACACAGAGCCATAAATTAAGCACCCTGGGAAGGAAAACAAGCAGTAAAGAGCAGAATTAGAGCGAGACCTGAGGACTAACAGAGATGATGATCAACAATGCAAACATGAACGAAGAATAAATAACTAAAGCTAATTTCTACAAACAGGTTTGCTTGCTTGCTTTTTCTTACTTCCAGAAGTAAAGTGTCACTTTAGTTTTGGTCCTGAACTGGCTAGTGCTTATCAATCCGATGCATAACGTGACTGGGCATCACGACTTCTCTTTATTTACTCTTGCCATTCAGTGAGTCTGGCTCATCAATCCCAGCAACTCCTGCAGTGTCCCAGGGATATCGACTAGGACAGTGGGCACTCCTGCTCTGACCTCATCACTACAATGATGACGCTGGGATTACAGAACTCTGTGTAGGAGATACCTGAGTGGTTCATTAACTCGAAAGTTGAAAGGTAAAGCTTTAAAAAGCTAATTAGAGCCAAGCTGATGGATTCTCTTGGGAATCTGCAAGCAGTTTGACTCAAAATATGAAACAAAGAACACCAAGAAAAATGTATTTATCTATCTACCGGTTTTATTTTTTATTCAATCAATCACTCAATAAGTCTCGTCTTACTAAACTACACGGCTGCTTTACAAAGGGTATAACACAAAGTAACACAAATTAAAGACTAAACTTGACACTTTAGGCTTTTATTAACAAAAATAAACTTGGAAGATACATGGAGTATTGTTATATGGTGTAAATACTCTACACACATATACAGAATATGTTCCATGCAGGTAATAGTTAATATGTAGTTAACAAACACTAAGAGCATTACACCATCTTTGCTTAGATTTCAAAGCTAAATATTTATCTGTATCAAACTGCTCTTTCTCATTAGTATCAGAGTCATTCATTGGGTTCACTCATTTAAAATTATTTATATTTGAGTTTATATTTGAAAGTCAGGTGGTCTCTGTAAAATTGCAGGATGCATCCTGCTATGTATGTTTGCCTGATGCTATTAGATCAAAGAAAAGCAGGCTCACACTGATTCTGTTTAATCTAATAGTAAGCACATGGAATTAATGACCTTCATGTTTACATTACTGATTTTACAGGCAAAAAACCCCCACTTGGTTCAAAGTGAGTTAAGATTAATTTCTTACAAAATAACAGAAATGGTTTCAGAAGATTGTTACATGATTAGAGTTCTCTGTGTTTTGCCTTATACAGTAAAGTATGGTGAAGCTAGTGCAACTAAAAAAAACCCCACACATACATGCACATAGGTGGAATGCAGTGTCTGGGGAAACACGTGACTGGCACTAGCCAGAGGCTGGCACAAAACTGTCTTTGGACTCTGAGAAACCTGTCTGATGCTGCCACCAAACAGGTTGGTGTAATCACACGCACACCACAAGTTCTCACATTCTGCTCTAGTAGTTTAATGGCTAATAGGATGGTTATGTTGCTTGTTATTCTTAAATTCTGTACATATATGAGTCAGTAATTTAAAAAGCTATATTTTGAATGAGACAAGGGTTAGTAGCAGAGTGACATTTGAGTTACTAATTGCACTTTTGTACAATCTTGAACTTCGAATTTTTATTTCGTCCTCATGAGACGCACACTGGAACACTGTCACGTGATTTTAAAAAAAATAAGAAGACAAAAATAAGGTGTATATGCGTGTAATATATTTGTCAAATAAATTGCCTTAAGACATACTGAAGCTCCCTTTTGTGTTCTGTGTCGCTGTATGTTTTCCATCCTGTATAATTCCTCTGTTTTAATCTATAACACACCATCGCTGGAATTTGATTACCGTCTGCCTCTGCATGCAGGATGGCCTGGAAGGGCTCCTGCAGATCTTGATCGGGCTCCTCGCCACAGAAGACATGAATATGCTGGCTTGCGTCTCGGGTACGCTGTCGAATCTGACGTGCAACAATGCCCGTAACAAGACGTTTGTAAGCCAGAACAACGGCGTGGAGGCCCTGATCCACGCTCTGCTGCGTGCTGGAGATAAGGAGGATGTGGCCGAGCCCGCCACCTGCGCCCTGCGCCACCTCACCAGCCGCCACCAGGACGCCGAGCTGGCGCAGAACGCTGTGCGCACACACTACGGCATCCCGCCCATCGTCAAACTGCTCAACAAGCCACACTACTGGCCTGTCGTTAAGGTGAAAACCAGGACCAATGGAAGCTAGAGGAAGCGACTAGCTTCCTTAGTTAGTTAAAGTGACCAACAGATTATTAGCCAGGATAATCTGTTAGCTAGAGTTAGGGTAGTGGGGTTTTATTTAGTGTATATATTTATATACTACTTTCCAATCTTCTGTGAAATTCAGTGCAGTTATCTTGGTTGTATAAAGTTGAGCAGCAGCAGTAATAGTAGGAGCAGTATGAGGAGCAGTAGTAGCAGCAGCAGCAGCAGTAGTAGCAGCAGCAGCAGTAGTAGCAGCAGCAGCAGTAGTAGGAGCAGCAGCAGTAGTAGGAGCAGCAGCAGTAGTAGGAGCAGCAGCAGTAGTAGGAGCAGCAGCAGTATGAGGAGCAGCAGCAGTAATAGTATTAGCAGTAGTAGTAGCAGTATGAGGAGTAGTAGTAGTAGCAGTATGAGGAGCAGTAGTAGTAGCAGTATGAGGAGCAGTAGTAGCAGCAACAGTAGTAGGGGGAGCAGTAGTAGTAGCAGCAGTAGTAGAAGCAGGAGTAGGAGGAGTAGTAGTAGGAGCAGCAGTAGGAGTAGTAGCAGGAGCAGCAGCAATAGTAGGAGGAGGAGAAGTAGTAGTAGTAGCAGTAGGAGGAGCAGCAGCAGTATTAGTAGGAGGAGGAGAAGTAGTAGTAGGAAGAGTAGGAGTAGGAGGAGCAGCAGTAGTAGTAGGAAGAGTAGGAGGAGCAGCAGTAGTAGTAGTAGGAAGAGGAGGAGTAGGAGGAGCAGCAGCTGGAGTAGGAGGGGGAGCAGTAGTAGTAGCAGCAGCAGTAGTAGGAGTAGGAGGAGCAGCAGTAGGAGCAGCAGCAATAGTAGGAGGAGGAGAAGTAGTAGTAGTAGGAAGAGTAGGAGGAGCAGCAGCTGGAGTAGGAGGAGCAGCAGCAGTAGTAGTAGCAGCAGCACCAGTAGGAGCAGCAGTAGTAGTAGCAGCAGCAGCAGTAGGAGGAGCAGCAGTAGTAGTAGGAGCAGCAGCAGTATGAGGAGCAGCAGCAGTAATAGTATTAGCAGTAGTAGTAGCAGTATGAGGAGCAGTAGTAGCAGCAACAGTAGTAGGGGGAGCAGTAGTAGTAGCAGCAGTAG
>JAOUWY010000071.1:15228841-15251032 GCA_025728095.1 Prietella phreatophila | reverse complement strand
TGCTTCTCTCCCCCCCCCCCCGTTCTGATTCGCAAATTTCATCCGTTTTTCCAGTTTCCAAGGAAACAAAGTTCCTTAGATTTGCCATTACACATTAAGCAGATCTAACTGTCTGGTGTGAGCTCTTTCATTATGAATTAAATGAAATCACCAGAGTATCATTGCTGTTTTCTTCCTCCTTCTGTTCAAACCATGAAAGTGAAGAAAAACAACCTTCCTCTGTCATAACTTCACAAGATGCATCCATTTGTTCTCTGGCCCTTCCACAGACATGGCATTTTGGGTGTCATTTAAATGAATGAACATGTCTTCTAGCTTATAGCAGTGTGATGAATTATACATACAGAACAGCATTCTGAAATGCCCATGTTAGATATTAGTGTAACAATTATGAATTGCACTCTGAAGCAAATCTCCTTAATACACTGCACAGTGATGAGATGTCTTGGTGCTGCAAATTAAATGGACCTTGATAAGCAGCAATATATCTATACTCTATAAGTTGTGCCATGTATAGTGGATACCAAATTGTGTTATGAGGCTATGGCTCTTCTTTGTGCATTTCAAATCTTTGCTGTGTTACTAAGTAGGGCTGCACAATATATTATTTCTTAATCAGGATTATAATACTGACCTTTGTCATACTGATGTTAAAGAAGACTGCAGTATGGAAATGGAAACACTCTAACAAACAACAATTCTTGTGTGTCTTTTGACCAGTCTAGCAGGTTTCAGATGAGTTTTCTTTTTTGTGTTTTAGTTACTCGATCCAAAAGGAATTACTTTTTCAGTCAAATGAATTGATAAATTGGTTATTATTTTATTACATTTATTACCAAATGCAAGCCAGTGCTGGGTTTGGCACTCCAAAAATAATATTAAACTGTGGGATAGCATTTATACAGTTATACAGTTGCAATCAAAATTATTAAACGCCATTGCAAATCAGGTTTATTGTCAAAATTTACAGACTTTCAGATGTTTGATTCCTCAGAAACGCTGCCAGAAGCTATGCATCTCGTTTGCAGAAGGTCAAAACAGCAAAAGAGTGCTCCACTAAGTACTAAAGTTGCTTGCCATGGGGTTGAATAATTTTGAGACTGGAGAAGTGGTTATAAGTTGCATTTTCAGTTGCATTTGGGGAAACCAGTTGAAGCATTCACTGTGTTTAACTATTTCAATTGCTTTTGTTTGATCTGTTCATTGCAAACAACTGAAAGTCTGTAAATGTTGACTAAAAACCTGATTTGCAATAGGGGTTGAATAATTTTGATTGTAACTGTATCTATAGCGCAATGTGTTCCACATGAGTTTTAAAGGTACAGCACATTTACTTTCCCATGTCATAGACACCATGCTAAAGGTAAAAAAGGTGTTCCACCTGTGAAGTCCACCAATCTTTTTTGGTAAGAGTGTATTGCAAGGCATATTGCAATTGCATTGTATAACTTGTTGCATTGCTATTGTTCAATGTGCTATTTTTGTCTCACATTAATGTAATTTGATAACTGTGGCCACTCAAAGCTGCGGCAGGATGAACACAGACACGCAGGAGGCAGATTAGGTGCAAAAAGAGTGGTTTTATTTTTAATATGTGAGGGAAGGGAAGTGGAGTGGGCATGATGACTTCGTCTTTTGGATGAGATGTTAAACTGAGGTCCTGACTCTCTGTAGTCATTAAAAATCCCAGGACACTTATTGTAAAAGAGTAGGGGTATACCCTGGTGTCCTGGCAAAATTCCTCCATTGGCCCATCTCTATCATGGCCCACTAATCCCTGTATTGACTACATCACTCTCCGCCCCTCTCCTCTCCTCTCCACTAATAGCTGGTGTGTGGTGGGTGTTCTGGCACACTTTGGCTGCCATCGCATCATCCAGGTGGATGCTACACACTAGTGGTGGTTGAAGAGATACCATACCATGTAAAGCGCTTTGAGTGTCTAGAAAATCACTATGTAAATGTAACTGTAACTGTAACTGTAACTAACGCTGGGTGAAAGTGAAGTGGGGCGCTGTCTTCCCGGCATGGGGAGTGGTCATCTGGCTTAACTGACTTGAGGCAGTTAAGTGGTGTGACGTGGTGATGTATGTGCTGTGAGCATGCCAAATAAATAAATAATTAAATAATTAAATAAATAATTTTAATATCTTTAAATGTACCTGAAGTGTGCATTTAACACTAGGAAAATACAAGTATCAGATCAGGACTCTGTATTGGCCAATGCGTATAACTCAGATTGGGAAAAAAAACTTACTCGAGACATTCCTAATATACTCTATCTACAGATCTCTAGAATAGTTTTAATGCACCATAGATTATATTCTACATGTCTCTGGGACTGTACTGGAGAGACTAATAACCATTCTTCCCAAAGACATTCCCTTAGTTTAGTTGATGGTGAGTCTAACACATCACTCAAAAATTTCCCCTCATCAAACCATTCAGTGAGTCCTCATGCCCTGTCCTGTGATTGGGGAGAAGTCATCCTGGATGAGACCACTCCCATCAGAATATAAATATTCCATCATAGGATAAAGGTGATCAGAGAGAAAAAACATGTAAAGATTTGCCATGATTCTTCACTCTAAGGGGACAAGTAGACCCAAACCAGGTTCTGTCTGTCTGTCTATATAATTAACCCTCGTTCATCAGGAGGTGTTCAATGAAGTGAAAAGGCTTGTACACCTTTGGACAAAATCAAGAAGACAAAACTAAATAATTTGTTTTAGGGTAATACAAATAGAGAACCTGTTTTTTAAACTGTCCTCTGTGGTATCCTCTGAACAGCTTTTTAAAACGTTTTACTCATAATATTGTCCTCTTGTAGAACATTTCTGCTATACTTCTGCCATATTGCTTAGTCTATCTACAGTATGTCTATTAATCTTAATTTATCTCTGTAGACTTCGAGGCTCATGGTTCTTTTCACAATATCTTTTTCTGTTGAAGTTGCCTTATGTTTTTGCTTATTACTTTGTAGGTGAATGCACCTGCATAGTAGACCAAATGTAAAATAGAGGTGTCTTAACACAACAACAAACAAACAGTGGGGAAATCAAATTATAAATAAACAAAAAATAAGATATAAATAATTCAATATATCCAGTATGCAGTACACAGTATAGTGTATTTTGCAGGTATGTAAATAGATTTATTTATATCACAGCATTGTTGAATTCTCAAATGTGATTGGTAAGAAAATTTGATTCATTTTCTGAAGCAGCAGCTATGACAGTAGTGCTGAATGATTCAAATGAAATGCAAATCAGTGCACTTGCTTTAATATGTTATTATTTATCGTCTCAACTCATTCACAGGGACTTGAATGGCAGACACTCAAGATTATACAAGACTACTAATAAATGAATTACAATAAACAACAACAACAACAACAACATTATTTTACGGATATTTAATCTTTATTGTGAAGGTTTCTATAAGGACATGTCTATTTAACATTTATGTAAGGAGTCTCCAGTGTATACACTTTTTAAGGCAGTAAGCTTTGTATATATATCTACACACCTAAGCAGGCGATATCAAACCTACAAAAACACTGAAAACTCCTCTTTCAAAAACACAAATCATAACGCAAGTAATCAAGTCACTGAGTGACAGTCTAGTGTATGTGTGTGTGTATTTTCATCTTTGCTAAGCAATGACTGTATCAACTGCACAGAATGCACAAAACAGCAGCCTCTCTTCACTAAAAAAAGTCTCCAGATTAGACATGGCCTTTTCCTTCACTGACAGAATTATCCAATTAAGAAGCTTCTGGCACTGAAAAGTAATCTAAGCATCGGAAGCTGTGGCACTGCTGTTGATTTCCTAGACTTAATTGACACCCACTAACCCATCCCCAAGATACAGACACACTTACACACTCCCATACACCCACATGCTATTATAATGTTATGAAATATAACCTAGGACAACCAGCAAATACAAAATAGCTGTAAAAAAAATAGCAACTCCCAGCACAGCATTCTGTATATCTCAGTCCTTCACACTACAGGTTCAGAGTAAGACTGATATTACAAGTATTACCCCTTTTGCTCATTGTCCTTCATCTCAAATTTCATTTTCTTCCCCACTGCCATTTAAAAGTGATGTTTTCACAGGAATTACAGCTACATCATGGGCCTAAAGTGATATTGCTGTGCACTGAAGCATCAATAAAATATTATTCCACCTGATGCAGGATATCCTTTCCATCACAAATGCATTATGTTCAGTAGCATCAGGCTGCCGGGAATCAGACTGGACAGTAAATCACATTGTGTGAAATAAGGACCAGTGCAGTGCAGTGTTATTAAAAGGCTGTTTATCCCAGTGATTGTGATTTCTCTCCCAGCATGTTGTTGACCGGAAGTGCTGAGAATGGAGGCCATGAAACGCAGGGTGCTCATTAGCATGCTGTGTGAAAAATGCTCTCTCCTGAAGCTCACAGGAGCAAGGAGGACAACGGCAGATGTCAGCAGCTGTATGGTCATAGTGTTTCAGCAAAACGATGCACAGTGTTGTTGTTTTGTGTTTTTATTTTACAAAACATTTCCTAGAACATAAAGCTGATATATATTTCACTAATTATAACTGACTGAAAGGAATCAAATATCTTCTTACATTTAGAAAGGGAATACACGTCATATGAAGTACATAAATCATATTACTCATTTACTGGCATGGTCATATTAGTCTGTAAAACACTCTAATTTATCAACCCGATCTCTATCCACCCTGTCTGTAGTATGTGTGATTACATGCACAAGAATTTCAACATATCTCCTTGTTCTAAGAAAAGAATGAAAAACTCTATACAATATAACTATACATTTACTTATAAAGCCTATAATAATAATAATCTGAGGGCAGCTGTTCAATCAAGAACTGTGTAAAATGTGTCTATATAATAAAAACTCAAAAACATGTATTTTTAAACTTTTGTAGAGCAGTACATAACCTTTCCAGTTATTAATACTCACCTGGAGGTTCTGTGGTGTCAGTTAACAAGGTTGAAACTGATACACTTCCATGTTCAGGTATACTATTTTTGTGCTACTGTATGAAAAATAATTAAACCGATTAAATTAGAGCTAAACAAAATAATAAATACCCTTGACTAAAGAACTCATGAAAACATATTTTGTTTAATAAATGTTTATTGAATAACAACCCTTAGATTTCCCTTGTAAGTCAATTTTGAGTCAAGGGGATTCTGTTCCTTTGTCAGTACACAGAAATGTGGTGATATTATAGTTTGTGGAAATTTGTCATTTCCTACAGATGCAATGGATAGCAATTAGGATGAAAAAAGATGGAATATTCCTTTAAGCACAGGCAACACACTTTATGCAGTGTCAAAGTGTCTGAGAGAAAGACACTTAAACCCTGACTTCTCTCTGAGTTTAGACTTGGGTCTTATAGCTGTCCGTTTTCCATTTCGCTCTGATTACTAGCATTACATTCTGTTGACTGCACGACAGGAACAACTTCATTCTTCACTTGGTGTCCCATTACTGTGGCTTCTCAATCAAAGTCCATTCCCGCAAGACCCACCCAGCCTTTGGCTGCAATGCAAGCTCAGTTAGAACAGACATTAGATCATAGGGCCTTGTCTCTGGTCTCATTCTGTAATAGTGTCTGTCTCTCCACTGCAAACTGACACTCCAAGAAAGATACAGTAACATCTGAGGGGGTGATAATCCAGCCCTGCCTTATGCCATATACCCTCTGCTCCTTTTGCATGCCGTGTGTATAAAATGTCACTTGTTGACTGATATCAAAGATCAACTTTAACGTAATGACTTGTTTGCACATGCAGATGCACTTTCAAGGGTGATGGATGAATGTTAATGTTATACAGTATCTCACAAAAGTGAGTACACCCCTCACATTTTTGTAAATATTTGATTATATCATAAAATGTGACAACACTGAAGAAATGACACTTTGCTACAATGTAAAGTAGTGAGTCTACAGCTTGTATAACAGTGTAAATTTGCTGTCCCCTCAAAATAACTGAACACACACAGCCATTAATGTCTAAACCGCTGGCAACAAAAGTGAGTACACCCCTAAGTGAAAATGTCCAAATTGGGCCCAAACTGTCAATATTTTGTGTGGCCACCATTATTTTCCTGCACTGCCTTAGCCCCCTTGGGCATGGAGTTCACCAGAGCTTCACAGATTGCCAGTGGAGTCCTTTTCCACTCCTCTATGATGACATCATGGAGCTGGTGGATGTTAGAGACCTTGTGCTCCTCCACCTTCCACTTGAGTATGCACCACAGATGCTCAATAGGGTTTAGTCCATCACCTTCACCCTGAGCTTCTTTAGCAAGGCAGGGGTCGTCTTGGAGGTGTGTTTGGGGTCGTTATCATCCTGGAATATTGCCCTGCGGCCCAGTCTCCGAAGGGAGGAGATCATGCTCTGCTTCAGTATGTCACAGTGCATGTTGGCATTCATGGTTCCCTCAATGTACTGTAGCTCACCAGTGCCCGCAACACTCATGCAGCCCCAAACCATGACACTCCCACCACCATACTTGATTGTAGGCAAGACACACTTGTCTTTGTACTCCTCAACTGGTTGCCACCAAACACACTTGACACGTTCTGAAACAGATAAGTTTATCTTGGTTCCAGTAATCCATGTCCTTAGTCTGCTTGTCTTCAGCAAACTGTTTGCCGGCTTTCTTGTGCAACATCTTTAGAAGAGGCTTCCTTCTCTGACGACAGCCATGCAGACCAATTTGATGCAATGTGTGTTGTATGGTCTGAGCACTGACAGGCTGACCGCCCCACCCCCCAGGGTGAATGTGATGGACTGGCCAAGCATGTCTCCAGACCTAAACCCTATTGAGCATCTATGGGGTGTCCTCAAATGGAAGGTGGTGGAGCACAAGGTCTCTAAAAATCCACCAGCTCTGTGATGTCGTCATGGAGGAGTGGAAGTGGAGTCCAGTGGCAACCTGTGAAACGCTGGTGAACTCAATGCTCAAAATAATGGTAGCCACACAAAATATTGACACTTTAATATTTATTTGTCTACGATATGGTAATTGATATACTGATATACAATATTGTATAGTGTAAAACAAATTAATAAATGGGTTTCAGCAGCATAAAACATTTCACCTTTGAAAATGAAAACCTCATTCAGTACTTTATTGTCTAATAGTTCAAATTTTAATAATATACATTTTTATGAAAAATGCTTATAATGTTTGTTTTATAATGCAGCCAAAAACTAATAACAAGAAATATTTATGACATATTTGGACATGTAATTTAAGCCCACAGGGGCTCTTTCTTTGATGAAATTCTTTAGTTTTGATACAAAGCTGTCTTTGTACATCCTTGTGATGCAATGTTCCTGTAATCTTCTGAAGAGTATAACTACAGCAGATAGAGCAAGTGATGCTGTCCCCAACAGTGCATTCTAGTCCTTAGTAGACACAGGTCTTGCCATATGACAGTCAGAGAGCAGTCATGCATGACAGTCTTGATTAGCCAGTCTGTCAGCCAGCACAGCCATCACTCCCTCCCTCTAACATTCACCCTTTCACTCAAACATCCACTAAAGATGACATGCCACCCAAGCACTTTCACTTGCTCTCTCTACATGCCACCCAAGTACACTTCTGTCCAATTAAAGTGGCAGCTTTCTCTACTGTGTGTCCTTTTAAAAAGTACAGCTGTACAGAGAAGGACATTGGTGACATAATGATGAAAATCAATGATAAAAAAGTAAGATGACTTCTGTTTGGCGGTCTAAACATGTCTGCACTGTCTCACTGATCAGCCTCGGCAAAACCATCTTTCAGGCTTATGCTAAAGGAGTACATGTGGTGAATTTACTTCTCTCGCCATCACAGTGAAAAGGTTTATACAGTATATCCTGTAATGCGTTATATTAAAGTTCACTTTACTGACAGTTTTTAACACATTAGCTAATATGAACAAACCTCATCATTAACACACTATATGTACCATTAGCAAAATAATCAGCACTAATTTACTGTTTAAGAAATAATAATCCAAATATGACTAATAATCAACATCTGCATTATCTTATAATTCACTGAGTAAAACTAAGCCCACAATGATTAATATGAACAACACCTCAAGGTGAACAATTTACTAATTACAAAAACATGTGATTTTTGCTAATTTATGTGTACTTTTGACGATGTGGACAGAAAAGTCATTAGTTAATGCATATGTACGGTATTTCATAAACATTTAAACAAAGGTAGCACAGCGAGTAGCCTTGCTGAGCTTGGGATAGCGTCTGCGTGGAGGTTTGCATGTTCTTCCCATGTCTGTGGGGATTTCCTCCAAAAACATGACTTTAGGCCTGTCACAATTATTACATAATCACAAACTTGCAATTATTTCAGATGATTATAGTCAGGTAGTAAAATTAATGAATCTGTACCATCATATCTTATTTGTCTCATGAATTAAAATGTTGATATTTACTTTGCCCCCTACTGTTACGCTTTTAAATAATAAATTGTAATTGTTTGTATTACAATTAACCATCCACCAGAAATTAACATTTGTGACAGGCCTAAAGTGAGCTATACAACTGTAAGGCAAAAAAACAACAACTGAATCTTACTAAAAATAAATGCCTCATGTGTCTGTCAGGGGTTTTCTGGACCTGCCAATTCTATTGGAAGACATCTTTGATGGAGGCACAGCTGCAGTTTGTGTAATGCCCAGAGCGTCTGCCCACCTCTTGCTGATCAATGATAACACATGTTAATGAATGTTTACTCCACGCTTGGCTGAAAACAGAGGCTTGCGCACTAACACCCTGTCTGTTCCAATCATGCCAACAATACACTATAATATCCCAAAGACTGATTAGCATGCAGAATCACCTGTGGTCTATAATCTAGGAGTAACTGGAACGTGACGGATATTTTGTCCATGATTATGCCTCATTATTGATCCATTATACTGTATAGCAGTGTTCAGCAAGTCCTGTCCTCCCTGCCCAAAGGTTCACTAAAGCCGCTTAAACAACACGAGACTATAAGACTCCTGATTGTGGCTGAGGCTAAAAGGATTAACTTGCTGCGGCATTGGCAGCAACATCACTAACACACTTTAGTGCAACACATAATATTCTATCCAAACTGGCATATATTTCAAAAATGAAAATGGATCTTTAAGGGTTTGAGTTTCTTATGAAGCTTTACTGACATTTTAGCCGAAACGGTCTAAGGTAATATGTTGAAAGGAAATGCACAACCCACAATGGTAGTATTGTCTTTCATTCAGCCTTTACATAGATGACCTGTTATTTTGTTTTTCTCTATTCCTTTTTCCTACGGATAGTGGCCTACTGGTCAGAGTGGCATTAGATCTAAAAGTGCAAATGGAAAATAATTTTTTCTTCTTTTACTAGGTCACTGAGTTTCTTACCTGAGAAGGAGCACAGAGCTGGTAATGTATGGATTATTTAGGTTATGCAAGAAGTAACATAAGTGCTATTGTCTTTTGTCTTTATTAAAAATAAAGTGTTCTAGTATCAGGTGCCATGAATAATTCAACATATATCTTTACATGAACATACAGTAAAAGTGAAAGGGCCAAATGCACAAGGACTCCCATCAACAACCCTTATTAAATAGAGATGAGGATTGGAAAAATTAGCCATTTTAAAAAGCCTTTCATATCATTTCTTTTGGTTTTGTCTTTCATTTCTTTCCATTTTTTGCTTATTTTTCTATTAAATACATCATTACCAGGAAATCCAGCTTCCTGTTAGTTCCCCACCCTTATTTTACCATGATTGGATGCAAAATGAATGCATGTCTTCCCATTTAAAACAATTATATGCCAGTCCAGCCTTTATATGCAAAGGATAATGTGATTAAAGGAAAGAGTCAAGAGAGAGCCGGAGTGGATTTTAATATAATAACCCAACAAATCTAGCTATTACCACAACAATTAATGAAATAGGTAGAGAGAAAAGCAGGCATTATTGTTATCACAAACCACCTACTCTAAAGCTGCCATTGCATTTAAATAAAAGAGATGAAAAAAAAGGCTGTTTAATAAAATAAAGTATCAAAACCAGACAATACCAGTAGAAACCAGATTATTGCATTCAAACCAGGCTTTACATTTTTAATTCAAGACGCCATGTTTATTTCACTGTAATATCATACCCATCTAGTATTGTTTGAATACACAGAGATAATGAGGCATTTCTCCAATGTAATCTGCCTCACATGTTCATCACTACAAAAACATTGACCTCCTTATGCATTTCCTTCAGTAATTGGCTTTGCGGCAACACGTTATGATTTCACTCACCAGTTGAATTGGCATATTTCTACAAACTAAAGCCAAAGTGAGTTGGTAGACATGTAGTAAATTAATAAAAATGATAATGACAGAGGAGCTGTGAAGGTAGTTTCGCTTCGGCCTAAGTGTTGTGAAAGTCTCCTAATATACAGTACTGTGCAAAAGTTTTAGGCACATGCAAAGAAATGCTACAGAGCAATGATACATTCAGAAATAATTAAAGAAAATGTTTCTTCAAAAATATTATAAAGAGCAGTAAACATTAATAAATGAAACAAAATTTGGTGTGACGATGCTTTGCTTTAAAAAAAAAAAAAAAAAAAAGGTTTTATTGAGCATCTTGCAGAACCAGACACGGTTCTTCTGGAGATTTCGACTGTTGCACTTGCTTATTTTTCTTTATTCAGCAGCCATCATTATGGTTTTGGTAAATATATTGGGTGTAAAAGCTGTTGTACAGTGCCTGTGCTGCTCTGTCTCTGAAAACTGTTATTTTCATTCAAGCTCAGAATGAAATCTGTGTTCGTCAGTCTTCCAGGAGCTTAGCAATATCTGAGTCCCCTTAACCTGCACTTCATTTTCTCTTAATTAAGGGTACTATAGGGTACTGTGGAGAAAGGCATCCTGGAGTAAAGCCACCAGGAAACAGTACATTTTCTGTCTTCATTTCTTACAAGGTAAGGAAACCAGCCAACTCTTCTTTAGGTTTGTGAATAATAGCATAACTCACAAGGTGGTTGTTAGTGTGCAATCCAAGTCGTGGCACAAAGTTGTTAGAAATTCAGCAAAGATGACTCGACAAATATGAGACTGGTGTTGATCTTCAGACTCTTGATGTTGATTTGTGTAATGTCAAGCAATTTCAGATTAGCTAGCATAAATTCAGAAAGATTTCAGAAGGAGAAGAAGGAGAATGGAGGGAGGTATAGGAGGCCTTGGTGTGTTCAGGCACAGTGACGCATCAAAACACAAAAAATTTGAAATACAGCATTCAGAAACAGCCTAGGCATAAACCTGTCATGCATAATATGGTTCATTAGTTTTTAATCAACTTAAACCATTGTGCAACAGCAGGAATGTGTAGAACATGTCACCATGTTTAACATAAAGTGATTAGTGGTAGCTCATTGGTTAAGACGTTGGACTACTGATCAGACGGTTGTGAGTTCAAATCCCAGTGCTGCCACTGCTGGGCCATTGAGCAAGGCCCTTAATCCTCAAAGTCTCAGTTGTATAAATTTGAGAAATGTAAGTCTGGATGATGCCAAAAATGTAAAGTTAGAAAGTCCATGATAAACATCTCTCTTGCTCTTCTCCCCAAAGTTCCTTTTTAGATGGCCCACAATATAAATGGTGTATAGTGTCTAACAAGCAGTGTTGTTCTACTGGGATTCTAAGATCTAAGATGAATGGGAAACATTCCCACTATCAGAACAACAGACAAAGGCAAGCACCAGAGCAATAAAGTCCTGTAATCAGAAGTCAGAGGATTGCTCCTTCCCTAAACCCATCACTCACAGATCAAATCAATGCCACTGACTGACTACTTTGCAAGGCACAGCATGCAGGACAAGGTGATTCCATCTGTTAGATGACAATCAATTTATTACTCAAGAATCTCAATTTCTTTTAAACAAATGTCAATGGTGATATTTTTCACGGTCAAACCTCTGCCTTCACTGTTTTTTTTGTTTGTTTTTTTGTTTTTTTTTGTTTTACTAACTTCTTCTGGCTGCTGTGTGTCTCTCTCTTCACTTTTACCAGCTCACATTTCTTCCACTATCTGTCTCCTGTCTCTCGGCTCTGTTTAGTGTGTGAGTGTAGAGCAGGTCTGGGAATTGTTGAGGTGGTGAGCTGGTGAAGGTTAAAGGCAGTCATCCAGAAAACACAATTAAATCTGAGGGTGGCATGCTGTATGACCAAGCCCCACTGAGGGAGCTGATAAAGACACTCTGTTGGGACATTGGGGCGGGGGGGTCTTAGTCCGCTCTCAGTTCAGAGGAACTCTGTGAACGTCATACTGCTAAAAGGCTTCAAATACAGAATTGGATTTGCTGCTCCTATTCATCTGAATACAGCTGTTAAATTGGGATTTAGCCAACAATGTGAAAAATACAGCTTGTACTATTATATTAAGGTCTCAACAAATTTCAAAATAAAAACATTTTATTTTACTAACCAGAAGTAAAATCAAACCAGACATTAAATTTTCAGTATTCCATATTTGTCAGTTTTGGCATTAAAACTGATAAATTATTTCTGGCAAAGATATGTGATTGTGATGTAAAGCCTTAAATAAAAAAAGAACACATTTTATGCTAATGATCAAATGTAATATATACATACATACATACACAGCAGTAACCAATTTATGTAAGAATACATTTTGCTATTTTGAAATGAAAGCAGCATAAAACTCTATTACATCATCATTATTATAATCATTCCAGTATGCCATGCTTTGATTAACAATTTCATTAAATTATAGTGCTGGAGCTCAACTAGTCTTGGCAAATGAGCCCCAAAGGCAGGCTTTCCCTTAAACCTTCTCACCAAATCAACCTCTGTGTAAATTTAAAAATATAGACAGGAAGAGCTGATTTCAGAACAGCCCTCTTGATATGTATGTACCTGCTTTGCTTAATGAATACTTAGACAGGGAGGTATTAAGCATGAATCATGTGGTAAAATAGTAGAACATACACTGATGCAGGTGAGGCTTCATCTAGCTCAGATGTGAAGCAAAACTGAATCTGTAGGTGTGATTCCTTTCAGTATCCCATAATTGTGATCTGGCAAGAAAGAAGTTTAATTATCACATTTTTTCCTCTTTTATTTCTTTGTTCCTCCTTCACACAATCAATTCTAAGAAGATAATTTTTCTACTGCAGGCAAATCATTAACAAGTTGCCAGTACATAAAATACATCAGGACAAAATGTCCAAAGGGAACTGTCTAGCCTTCCAGCCTTCTGTCCAAAGGGAGTCCGGATGAATCATCAAACATGTAGGTTTATCTCTTTCAGAGTGCCGTCAGAAAAAGGGCTGGATCTCTAAGGATAATGTAGAGTAATACTAGAACTAAAGCAAATACCAATTTCTAGCTGATGGAATCTGGTTTTATATAATCAAGGAGCAAATGCAACCAGAGATAAAACACTGGAAAGTAATTCCTTCTGATACTCGACACAGGAACACTTGTGCTTGTGTTGTGAGGGCAGCCAGGGCCATTTCTCAATAAGAGAGACCACACAAAGTGATAGCAACAGAAATCCAGAGCCAGCCAAAACACAATGAGCATATTTATATTGACTGTAGCTTAATATAACCATTTAGTGTCACAAGAGGAATCTACTGAAGTATAGGGAAACAAATATTAAGACAAACAGAACACTGAGACAGTGGAAAAGATGATAATTTCAACCATTCACTTACTTATAATTCAGCACACTGACTGTCAACTAATGTGACTTAGTGACAGTGGTGTATCGCAAAAGTGTTTAATGACAATGCTGAAAGGTCCAGGTGGCTTACATACAATGCTCTTTCTTTATAGTGACTTAGGTTACGTCTACATTAATTTCGGATCACTTCATCTTTTTCTCTGCATTTTGGTCTTCTGTCCACACTGAGATTGAGTTTTTGTGCAGGGAAAACGGAGCTTTTTGAAAACACACTTCCAAGTGGATAAATTTGAAGACGTTTTCGCATTGTAGTGTGGACTGAGAAAACAGAGATATTCAAAAACAATGATGTATTTTTAGTCACGTGACACAGTCATGTGACCCATTCAACTCAAAACAAGCAAGACAGTGGATGATGTACTGGACTTGTTGTGCCTGCTATCCAGTTTAACAGCTTTGTTAAAAGATTAATGTCACTTTGTACAACCTTCAGATTCACATTTCAGTATATGCCTGACGGAAATGACACAGGCCAAAGCTTCTTTGTTTTCAAAGTTTTAAACATGTTAAATATAGGGATGTAAGTATTTTCAGTGTGGATGAGCAATTTTTGAAAAAGTTTGAAAATGTCAGTATAAACGGAGAGCGTTTTAAAATGAAAATGCAGTTTTCAGATCCATCCGGATTAATGTGGATACAGCCTTAGTCACAATGCAGTAACTATAAAGTCATTTAATGACATTGTCATTAATCACTTATGTGATGTACCATTAGACTGTAAGTCTAAAGTGGTTTATTTAATGCAGTAACTTAAAGTCACTTAATGATATTGCTGTAACTCTAAAGTGACTTAGTGTGCAATGTTGTTACATAACTAAAATAACTTATTTGTATATGTAAACATAACTCTAACATAATTTATTGTATATGTAAAGTTAATGACAATGCTGTATCCTCAAGCAGCCTTTTGACAATGCTGCAATGTTAAAGTGACTTAATGACAATGCTGTATTTCTAACATGAATTAATGACAATGCTGTATTTCTAACATGAATTAATGACAATGCTGTATTTCTAACATGCCTTACTGACAATGCTGTATTTATAACATGACTTATTGACAATGCTGTATTTCTAACATGACAATGACAATGCTGTATTTATAACATGACTTATTGACTGCTGTATTTCTAACATGACTTAATGACAATGCTGTATTTATAACATGACTTATTGACAATGCTGTATTTCTAACATGAATTAATGACAATGCTGTATTTCTAACATGCCTTATTGACAATGCTGTATTTATAACATGACTTATTGACAATGCTGTATTTCTAACATGACTTAATGACAATGCTGTATTTATAACATGACTTATTGACAATGCTGTATTTATAACATGACTTAATGACAATGCTGTATTTATAACATGCCTTATTGACAATGCTGTATTTATAACATGCCTTATTGACAATGCTATATTTCTAACATGACTTAATGACAATGCTGTATTTCTAACATGACTTATTGACAATGCTGTATTTCTAACATGACAATGATATTGCTGTATTTCTAACATGACTTAATGACTGCTGTATTTCTAACATGACGTATTGACAATGCTGTATTTCTAACATGGCTTATTGACAATGCTGTATTTATAACATGGCTTATTGACAATGCTATATTTCTAACATGACTCATTGACAATGCTGTATTTCTAACATGGCTTATTGACAATGCTATATTTCTAACATGACTCATTGACAATGCTGTATTTCTAACATGACGTATTGACTGCTGTATTTCTAACATGATTTAATGACAATGCTATATTTCTAACATGACTTATTTGCAATGCTGTATTTCTAACATGACTTAAGGACAATGCTGTATTTCTAACATGACTTAAGGACAATGCCCTATTTCTAACATGACAATGACAATACTGCATTTCTAACATGACTTAATGACAATTCTGTATATCTAACATGACTTAATAATGATGTATTTGTAAACTGACTTAGTAACAATCTTATGACTCAAATTCAACATTTAATGACTAACCTTAACCCTAACCCTAACACTCTAACTAACCTGTGTTAGTGCCAAAGTGCAACTCTACAGTGACTGTAAAATGATTTAACAGTATGTGTATTAGTAAACTGATTTGGTGACTATGATGCTTAGAGAATGAACAGAGACTGTCAATGCATCCAGTATAAACGATCCTTTAATATGCTAGTCTGTGACTGAATGCTTCAGTGCCCCTTTGGCAGAACACAGCTTGGAAAACAAATTGTTTGGTGAGTGACTATATCTGCATTCATTCCATGAATAACAGTATAAATAACATTAACAACTTTAAATTATGCATTTACTGAGGTTGTGTGCATGTTTACAGATGGATGACAGTGGTAAATCTTATGAAAATACACTTGTGTGTAAAGTTACAGCTTACCACACCTGGACAGTTAATAATAATCTAAAATAAAAATCTTATTGTAAAGCCAGCAGCATATACAACTGCTGGCTTTCTAAACAGTTCATCTCCCTGTTTTACATCTGAGAGTGAAAGCCCTGTTATAACTGTCAAGATACACTTGTTAGACAAAACTGAAGTTGATGCAAATATATTTACATAAGATATACTTCTGTAATCCATCTGTAATTCTCTGTATTCTATAGTAATTACACACTTAGAGTTAAACATAATTCACTTAATGTATACCTCATAAAGCCCTAAAGGCTACAATGCAGATCAGATGGAGAAATAACTGGCCAAGTTCTTCATACTAGTGCTAACCATTTGTAGCCCAAAATTTCCATCTAAGGAGGAGCTCCAAGCCTATTTAGCATGGACACAAGAGCAATCAAAGAGTTTATGCAAATTTGGAAGTTGTGAACTGGTTCTGCAAAGCTCTTCCTGCTATTAACACTCAGCTGCATCAACTGAAAGAACAAACAACACTCCAATCAGCTAATATGTTGACAAAGGCTGATGACATTAAGATGGCAAAAAAACAAGGACAGCAGGGCTGGAAGGATAAAGAACTGCAAATCAACCTGACAAACCATAACCATTGGGCTAATCTACAGCTGATGCCAAATGTTTACTTACACCTAACCTGAAGACATTCATATTAACTTTCACAAATGCACACATTTCATATTACCATACATTCATTGTGTTAAGTCAATTAGGGTCAAACTACTTTATCTCCATAAAAGGCCATTTTTATTTATCATATCAGATTTTTGTTGGGTCACAGCTTTACATACACTTTGTTATTATTTGGCGGCATTGCCTTTTAAATGCTCGAAGCTTTTCACAATACTTTGCCAGAATTTTTGCTCATTCCTCCTTACAGAACTTGTTTACAGTAACTCAGTCAGGTTTGCAGGCCTCCTTGCACAGACATGCTTTTTCAGTTTTGTCAATACATTTTCTATGGGATTCAGCTCAGGGCTTTGTGATAGCTGCTCCAAAACATTCACTTTGTTGTTTTTAAGCCATTTTGTCACAATTTTCAAGATATGCTTAGGATCATTTATCTGCTGAAAGTCATAGTTGCAACCAAGTTTTTACTTTCTGGATGATATCTTGAGGTTTGGCTTCAATATGCCTCATGATGCCTTCTATTTTTCTGAAGTACACCCCTACAACATGGTGCTTCCATCCGCATGATTCACAGTTGGGGTGATGTTCTTTGGTTTAAAAGCCCCATCCATCCGTCATACATAGCACTGATCATCATCAATGAATGACACAATGTAAACTTTAATGTGTTTTTTATGTCAGTCTTAGAATAGGGGCTTTTTAGATTAAATGTCTTTCGCCTGTATGTAAACTTTTGGCATCAACTGTACGGCTTACCAGCCAGACTGAAGGGGCAGAATGTAACAACTGCATTTATTTTTTTCCAAAAGAACCTGCAGCAATTGCTTCCGGCACGTGAAGTTGAAAGGGGTGAAACGATTGAAATCTTGTAACCAGTTTTACCAGCAATGTATAGATTCCATGTGGTCTTGCTGCAGAAGACTTATAGCATATCAAAGATATAGATTTATATAGAGCTCAAAATAAACCTACAGGATAGTAGGTATCTTCTGCATTTTTCTAAACCTTGGGGTAGACAAATTCTGACCACAAAAATAGTTATTTATGCCTCTGAGTCAGAGAGAAGTATATGTGCTTGTATGGTACTGCATATGAAAGGTGTTCTGAGTTGATGTTCCAACCTAATTTAACCTTACTTTCTTAGCATCAAAGCAGCTACTCTTCTGTGAGTTATAGTTTTTTCTTTCATAGCAGGCAGAGATTTTAATGTCATGGCACACAATAATTAGACAGGTCGTTGACACAATCAGCCACTGATGTAGCATTAAAAATTACTTCAATTTATGGGGTGTCTGGTGTATGGAGAAGGTGTACTTTTTCAAAACTAACAATATGTTACGTAAATATGTAAACAGAATTTATTAGAAAATAGCAGCAATGCCTGGTTCAATTCTATTAGATTATATTACTACATGTGAGCAGTAACTGAAGGTGTACATATCTGTTCTGCTCACCCTGGTTGTAGCATTTGTGGCTTTCAATATTCTGTATTACTGTGTGATATTTTTCATGTTCTACTTTCCTCATTTGTTCATTGTTTCCCATCTTTGTCAGCATTCACACTCTCTGTATACTGGTTCCACATGTTCTTACTTTACAACTATCCATATTTGGTCAAAGCTTAATGCACTTCCACGTTGATTAGCTGGTTTTACTTATTCCACAGTTCATTCCGTTGTATTGATATGCCTTTGCCTGAGTCCTATATTTCCCCCAATATGAATGTTTTTTTAAACACTGGCCTGATTACACGTTTGACCCTGGACTGGTTGACTCACTACATGTGATTAGATTTATAAGAATGCCCTTTGATCCACACTTCTGTGTGTAGACCTTATTACAACAGCATTTGCTTCTTATGCACATATTCCATTCATGCTTCTTATTCTTCTTGGAATAAAACCTTAGCTGTGGTCATCCTTAATCTTGAGAGGACACAAAAGTACAAGCACTTCTAAAATACATCAAAAACATTGCCTATTGCTGAGTGCAAATAAGACAAATTCTCTACACTGAAAGCTGAATTTCAATTACAAATGACCAGAAACTCTGAGTGCTCTACTAAACTCCTTGAGCATAAACTAAAGAATGTTGGAGGCTTATTTTCTATTACAGCCATATCTGATGACTGGATAAATGCTATTTCTCAGCTACTAATAAAGAAAATGTATATACAAATCTAATATACTTATATAATTATATACTATATAATAATGTCTAGATCTTTTGATCTAGCCAAAATATTTTTGCAAGATTCAGATGTAGCAGAGAGCAAAGGAAGTGATGAAAAGGACCCTCGACTCTCACCGAGTTACATATTGCACATAAATTATTTAAGAAATCAACACCAGGTCTAGAGAGCATACTGCCTGACCTGATCTTACAGTGATCAATCTCATATTTGGCTGGACTTGAAATTCGTGTGCACCATTTTCTCTGCAGTGTGGCACTGGGCAAGATTGTCATTTGAGTCCACAGTTGTTCATATCTTGTCTTTAAAACCCATGGTTTAAGCCATTCTTTTATCTCAGAATATAAAATATGTCATCATGTACACATTCATTTCGCCATTAACTTCCATCTCCATTCTCCATCTCCATTAACCAAAAGGGGTTTCACATATCTTAGCATTAAAATTAGATCATCCTTTCTGGAAACAAAGAGAAATATATTAATGTTAATCATGCATTAATATTATTAATGTAACTGATTATCAGTTGTATCTACTGCTCAAATAAAGTCATTAATAAATAACTGGCAGATAATGTAATTATTCATACTAATATAACACCAATAATTGGTCAATTGAAAGGGAAAAAAGCAAAAAAGCAAATGTCTATATAACAAATTAGCTCTAGGGTACTACATTTCACTCTGAATAAATATGTTATTAGATGCTTCCTTGCAATGCACGCAGAATAACAGTCTGTTTCACTGAAATTGCACTTGGTCTAAACTGTAGCTTCAAGAGCATTCTGCAAATACATCAAGGATAAGTTTGTGACCCAAAATACAGCGATAAAGGGACAGCCTTCTATTGACAGCTTGTCAAGCCAAGGACAAGGTGACTGACAGGACAGGGTGCAAGGGTGGGATAAAAACAACTGGCAATCAACCATATGCAGCAGTCCATGTAGTGCCAGCTTAGCCTTTAGCTTGTTAAGCTTTCTACCAACTGATCCCTGTATTCGCTTGGCTATATTGGAGGGGATTTACACAAGCACAGCATTAAGCCACAGAGCGTAAAGCAAATCCAATACAGACAATTTTATCTGGATATTATGCTCTAGGGCTTGTCTCTTCTGTGGATTCCCATGAGAACCACTATCCTACCGCAGCCAAAATTCACCTTCTCGTGATATTGTCATATTTCCCAGCATAACTTATTCAGTCTCCCTTGACATTCTCAAAAGCAAATAGATGTTGATAAGATCTGGGAAGCATGCATTATGCCAATATATCCCTCAGAATTGATCCTACACATGAGTAGATTGGGATAAATTATTGGCTAATGTGGCAACAACCTGTGGTAAAAGTTAGGCTACAATAACACAGACAAAATTACACACATTAAACAAAAACAAGAATTCCCACAGAAATGACGTGTTTGGACAGTTATCAACATGGTTGACAAAATAAAGTGGAAAACAACAACAACAACAACAATAACAACAACATTGATCTCTGATGAATGCAGTAGGTGATGCGACTCACTGCAACCCTACATAACTACAGAAACATTGCAATACCTGGTAATCAAAACAATACCTGTTTAAAAGCTTATTGCTGTTAAATATTACACTTATAGAATAACTCTTATTGCACAATGGCATGAGCAGCCCTATAGGCTTGTTAATGACCTAGGAGTCCTCTGGATTACAACAAAGTTTTTCAAGTTGTAGACCCTGTTTTTGAAGCTTTATAAATTATTCTTAGACATAAAAAAAAAAAATCAAGGGGTCTGTTCATAAAGAATCATATCTCGCCACTAAGAGTTTCTTCTTAAAATCTATTCATAGAACTGCTCAGGTGTCACGAGATGTGACGGGAAGGAAGCAGGATGGATGCAAGTGCAGTTAGAATGGTGATGTTTATTTACAGTGATGGTAGCAGACAGATCCAAAACACGAGAAACAAAAGAGAAACCAAAACACTTGAAAAACACCCGGAACTAAACTAGGCTATGCTAACTTGACTATGGCTAAGGCTAAACATGACATGACATGACATGAAACAAAATGAAACGAAGACTCGCGATAGTCGCACTCAGGCTTGACATGGACTATATTAATTCATATATACATACATCGATATATTGAACCGCGCCGTGTGGAGCACAGCTCACGGTATATATAGATATACGAGTAATTAGCCGCACAACCGTTAACAGCTGCGGGCAATTCCAAAACACACGTGACCCTATGACCTATGACACGACGGGACGAAGACATGACGTCACCACGGAAGAAGCAGGCGCATGTGCGCTGCTTCACAGGGGAATCGTGACATCAGGGAAACATTTACTAAGGAATTCAACTTCATTTCTGTGGTGCATCTCATGAATAAACACAATGACAGTGATTGGCTGATGCAATATATTCAAACAAAATCCCAATGCCCAATACACAGGTGGTAATTTATGTGCTTTTTATAGGTACTGTATAGGTGAACTATATTTATAAACCTATACAATCATAATCTCTTTCACTGACAAGTTACCGTTTTAAAGCAACCAGGTAGGATTGTTCATGATTGAAAATTTGTGATATGGAAGTTCTCAATACTGCCTCTAAGTTTTCACAGGATTAGGACCTGCTATTGGAGCTGAAAAGTTTTGTGAATGAATCTTAGAAAAAAATTAAAGCTGCAAGCAGTGATGAACGGGCCCTGACACCCGGGTGCACATTGGTGCTGCTCTGCCAGGTGAACGCCATTCCAATTTTTAAAACCCTTTTTAGCACTTGTATGTTATTAGGAGTGTATCATGATGAACATGTAATGTCCTGTTGACAGCAGGTGGCGCTATGACTATAACTGAATATTGGTGGGATTAAAGCCAGTAGAAGAAGAAGAAGATGTCTTCAGGCCAGGACTCTTATCAAACATGAAGTTTTGGGAAGATTAGGTACTATATGCTTGACCAACTTCCTGTTTATTAGCAGTAATAGCACACTAGCTAACTATTGCTAGCATGTTTTAACATGTTTCTAGCAGGTTGGTAGCATGTTTAGAATTTGCTGGCATATTTTTTTATATGTTCCTCTCCGGGAACCGTCACCTTATCGTGGTGGAGAGGTTTGTGTGTCCCTATGAACCTGAGGGCTGTGTTGTC
>JAOUWY010000071.1:15100746-15111522 GCA_025728095.1 Prietella phreatophila | reverse complement strand
GATAGATAGATAGATAGATAGATAGTCACATTCATCTAGTGTTTCCTATTATAAAATTAGCATACAACAAAAATAAGCTTATTAAACTTATTTTGAGACATTGTTACTCATTTTAAGCTTGAGATTTTCATATTCTATTGGCAGATAATTGTTTTAAGTATTTTTTTATAGAATGGTGTAAAATTATTTGCTAATAGACTAAGAAAATGTCAAGCTAAAAATGTCTCAAAATAAGTTTAATAGTCTAATATTTGGTGTATGGTACACTTGTAAGAAGACATACTAGATAAATTTGACTATATTAAAGATATTTTCACTTGGTAAGATGTCATTTCTTGCAGTGCACCCTGTCTTTGAGTATTTACGTATAACAGCATTCCTCATCATGCTGTTGTTCTTTACTTACTGACTCCTGATATACCTCAAAATATTTATTGATCAAACTAAATTGAACTAAATGACCAAGAAACCATTTGTGACCAATCGTTAAGACCTTACTCATCTGAAATGGGCTGAATACAGTGAAATGTCTGTGCCAGTGATCAGTACAAGTTTACACACCAGTGCAGGCATCACGGTTACACTCCTTCTGCTGGTCAGCACCACCACTGCACTCTCTCCCACCTCCCCGAGGGGTGGGGTTATTACACTGACGAATCCGCAGCTTGACTCCACCTCCACAGAGGGCTGAACACTCTGACCAGGGTCCCCATTGGCTCCACCCACCATCAACAATACAACCAGGGAGTGAGTCACAGTGCAAGACACCAGCTTCACACGTGCTGTATAAAATAAAATAAAAATAATGACAATTCCAACGCACAATATATCAGCATGATGTATCAGCCTTTCAAATGTCAACACTTCACTCTCAATAAGAGAAAAGTCTTATTTAGACTGTAAATATTAAATATGTATAACATTGCAGAAGGTTGAGATTACCAGTTGCTGCAGTCTGTGATGATGTTGTCTCCTGAATTTGCATATTGCCAGTCTGTCATGCCTGGCCACTCCCATGCTGTGTTTGTGATATTTAAATCTGATGGATTATGGGGAATACAGAAAGATGCTCAATTAATACTTTAGGCATTTCTTAAGCTTTTACAAGGGACGGCAGCACAGTGGTGGCATTTCAAAGATTTCTAAACCTTTTTTAGTTCTTTAGTTCTGTCTGAAATTGCTCACTTAGATGTTACAAATGACTGTGCCTAGCAATTTAAAAACAACACAACTAACACAGTTTTCTGTATTAAATACACCACTAAGAAGTATGTGTTGACTTTTCTGGTCTTAACCAATATTTAAAAATAATTATATTAATACATGAAGTTGTGTGCTTCAGTGTTTATTCTGACAAGATAAATTCAAGCTAAATAATCACTATGCATTGTGATACTTAGTGCAGAAATAATACAACAGCACTACAACATGTCTGCACCTCAAATAGTGCACTACATGTTGAATAGGGAATGAATTCAGTTATGTTTCCACTGGAGCTGCTGTCAAAAACATAAGTCTTTTAACCACAATAAAGGTATACAGTATAATAATAAAGCACATAGAAATGATTCCACCATAGCATGCTTTTCTCACCAGAAGTGCTGTTGTGGAATTTACACCGGCACTCCCCTCTCTCCACACAGAGCCCATCCTGCAGAACCATGTCACCCGGGCAACCACAGGTTGGACTGCACCCTGATGTGTCTATACACTCAGTGTCACCATGGAGATCGTCACATGACCGAGGGCACGGCTTCCCACAAGGCCACTCCTGCTGTCCACCCTCACAGTCTGAGTTTAGACAAGAAGAGTGACAGAAAGAAGAAACAAAGCTGAATTGGCGCTGACATTCAAATAATATGACACAGCATTTAGGGACCACAAGTCTGGGTCAGCCATCAAGAAATGGGTTTATTTGATCAGTTATCACAAATGAATAACTTTTTGAAATTTTATATAATCAAAATATATAATAAAAAAATACTTTACTTCTTTAAAGCAGAACTTGGGTCAACACTGTTTATACTACCGTGCTGCTGAATTCTCAATTCTGATTGCTCAGGAGGTATTAATTCATTAATTTTCTACAACAGCAGCTTGAGCATTAGTGCCATATCCAAGGCAAATTACAGGTTTATAATTAATGTACTCTAATACGTTATAATTTCTATAGTAACAACTAATTTACAGGAACTTGTAATATGGCACACACATTGAAGCCTAATAATAAACTGATTTTTAAATAGTGTTGATATTTAACAAAGAAAGCTATGGTAATGTTTTTAAAAGGAGACTTCAATGTCAGTGCTTTTCAACAGTAACAGGTTCTTTTGTTTGTCTGTTTGTTTGTTTTTTTAAAAAAAGCTTCTTTAAATTGTCTGCTACAAGGAAAAGTCTTCATAATACTGTTGTGAACTGTGTGTACTGTAGTGACATGACAAACTGCAATTTGCTCTTAACATCAAAAAAGAGAGATAAAGAAGTGGAACTTATTAGGGATTGACTATTTATAGCTGTTGTAATGACATATAAGTGTTAACATAAGTGTTTTGCATTTATACTACAGCATTAAAAAGATAAAAAGAATGACTTTCCATTCCTAAATTGAGAAACAAAATGTGCAATGGTCAACAAATTGTTGTTTCATAAAGAAAATAAAACATGACATTTTTATTATTGTAAAATAAAAAAATAAAAAACTTGAGATATGACACCAACAAGATGTTAATTATTTTATCAGGAATATTAATCCATTAACATTCAAATTAGAAGACATGGAACAATTTGACAAACTGATGCAAAAAAAAAAAAGTTTGTACGATATACAATATTAGTTTCTTTCTGTTTTAAATAACAAATTGATTATTAAGAATCAAGTGTGTAAGACTGTGTGTGTTTTTTTTGCACCCCCACCAAACAAAGGACACTGATTCTGAGGAAAGCTGACCTGAGCAGACAGTTTGATTGTCATGGCAACCACGGTTCTGGAGGGACTCGCCGTGGCATGGCAGACCTCCAAATCTAGCAGGGGGGCTGGTACACTCTCGCTTCCTGACAGACACACCCGCACATGCATCACACTCCGACCATTTACTCCACAATCCCCATGAACCATGGACTAGAGAGGAGAGAGTCATACAAAAGCAGTCAGGACCTTCCACTTACCCAACCAGTAAACCATACCTTAAAAAAAAAAAAAAAAAGCAAAGTACAACTTAAGCCAATGTTAATATTTCTAGTAAAAAAAAAAACCCGTACTAAACATGAAAACAGCTCAAGTTAAGAGTCATAGTCAGAGTTAAGTGTGGGTAGTGAGGAGTTGATATGGAGTTTGTTGAAGCCTGAAGTAATTCATGTGATAATTACAACACAGACTATTCATGCAGCAATTTGTATAAAAGTTTGTGTATGGAACGTTTATTTGAACAACCTACCTCAACACTCTCCTGAAGGCTTACATTCTCACATGCAATCTGTGATCAATTAATGACCGATGCCAAGTAGTGCCTTCTCAGCATGGCTCAAAGTCCCTTTCCAGAACCTTCACACTAACTGTCCCTCAGTGGTGGCATGAGCTTCCGACCTCAATCCGGACCACAGAATCTGTTACTATCTTCAAAACACAGCTAAAGACCCACCTCTTCTGTGAACATCTAACAAACCCCTAAAATGCCAACCCCACGTTATCCTTAAAAAAAAAACAAAAAAACCAAAACTTACTCTGGCTTACTCTTACTTAATCTGGCTTTTACACCTCTACGCACACTTTGCTTTACTAGACGTCAACTATAAATCTTGTACGGTAGCACTGCTTGCATTGTTCTCTGCTTGATATATCGCTTTGCTTGTATTTCCTCATTTGTAAGTCAATTTGGATAAAAGCATCTACTAAATAAATACGTCACTATAAATGTATATGGGATGCAATAAATACTTTACTAAAATTAGATGCTACGCCGGCCCTGACACCATCACCTAATCTATAGAAACGATTGTCAACCTTTTAAGTACCAAACACAAAGAAAATCTAATGAACAAAAAGCATTATAGAACATATGAACATGGTGAAAAGGCCGGAAGAGTTTTGCCTTTTCACTTACAAGAAAAGATGGCAAGTCAGATCAGATCAATCAGGCCTAAGGTATACAGTATAGAGCATTCGCTGATCCATCAGTGTTTTTACAAGTTCTATTCAGAACTGTATACTTCTGAATCACTTAAGGATAAGAATTTGTTTTCTTCATTTTTTTTATAAGGTTAACATTCCATCAATTGATGGTGTAACAGCAGGTGAACTCAAATAACCCTTTTCAGCTGAAGAGTTTATAGCTGCAGAAATGTCAATGTAAAATGGAAAATCCGTCTGCCCAGATGGGTTTCCGAGCAAATTCTATTGAAAAACATTTACAAATGAATTAGCTCCACTTTTACTAAGTGTATTTGAGGACTCTTTCTCTTCTGAAATACTGCCTCCAATTATGTGACAAGCAGTCATATCACTTAACCTTAAGAAAAATAAACATCCTCTTATCTCCCTATCTCTTTTTTTAATGTAGACAGCAATTATTCTTGCTAAAATACTGGCTCTTAGATTAGAAAATGTTCTGCCTTCTATAGTATCCAGTGATCAGACTAGATTCGACAATTGTTTTCTAATATACACCAGCTCTTAAATATTCTCTATGATCTGACTCCATCTGATGTCCCTGAGGTACTACTATCACTCAATGTTGAGAAAGCATTCCATCGGGTAGAGTAGGACTATCTTTTCTATGTCTTAAAGAAATTTGAGTTTGGCACAAATGATTGGATTAAGGTTCTTTATACATCCCTGTCGTGGCAATAAGTACAATAATAATTTATCTTCTTTTTTTGTCTTTACAACGAGACAGGGCTGCCCTTAATCGCCACTTCAATTCGCATTAGTGATCGAACTGCTTGCTATAGCTTTTTAGGCTATAGACCAGATTACCATTAGGGGAATTTACAGAAGAGGCATTGAACATAAAATATATTTCTAAGCAGATGATATGCTTGTATACTTGTCTAATCTACTTACAAGCCTCCCAGAACTGGTTAGATTCTTAGACACCTTTGGAAAAAATTCTGGATATAAAATGAATCTACAGAAAAGTGAGCTCATGCCTAAAAACCTTACATCTCATTCAACATTATCTAATTCTTTTCCATCCAGAATAAACACAGAAATGTTTAAATATTTAGGAATTTGTATCACCCATAAATATCCTAAACTTTATAAATCTGATTACTCCCCTCTCCAACTCATACGTATTCCTCAAACCATCAGATTCATCCACACAGAGGAGCAGTGCCAAAGCTCAACCCATTGTAAAAAACAAAAACAAAAAAAACTCTGCAAGTAATTTTATCTTTCAAACAGACATGGGTATAGAGAGGCAAAAGTTCAGTACCGCAGCTTTAAAGGCAAGTGTTTGTGTTTAAAGGTGGTTGTCCAGAACACACAAGAGATTTGCCTTCTATTATTTTGCTGCCATTAATTATAAATCATATGATTATCATAGGTCCTGGCGTGTTTTGATTTTGGAGGCAACTGGTAAGTAAGCTAGACTACAAGTCTTTTTCAACTATGAGGCTTTATTGTTGATTTTTTTTTTAAAGAAAGGACAGGAACCCAGCCATTTCTTTTCTGTTGACTCATATGTACCAAAATTTACAAATTTGTGGGGTCAAAGTTCAACTAAATAACCATAAATTATCGGTACACTCACTCCTTAAAAAACTACCTGTGTCATCAGTGTTTACACAGTAGATGTGTGTCACCTGGGCAAAAGGTGACTGAAGAACAGGGTTGTCTTTCTATCTGCACTCCAAGCCCTTGGTGCTCCTCTTGCTGGCCTGGACATGCTTCCCCTGCTGCCACTGGCACAGGACAAGCACAGCTCCTGTAGCGAGAGACCCACTCAGCACCACATGTCTTTGAGCATGGCGTCCAGCTGGACCATTCACACCAGCCTCCATCAACTGAGAACAAGAGATGAAAAAAACAAGTTTTTATGACAGTTTCCTATCAAGCTGTTCATTTGAAATTTCTATTAATAGTAAGCCACTGAGACTGGGTGCTCGGCTAACTCACTCGGTAGAGCATGTGACTCTTAACCTAAGGATTCTGGGTTTGAGACCCACATTGGACACCAATCTCAGCCACTGGGGTTGAAAAAGCTAGTGCTCTCTGTGCTGGTCCTAAGGTTGGATAAAATGGATCGTAAACCAGAGTTCCCTAACAAAGACATGTGATCCGAGGTGATGACCTCTAATGGGACTAGCCAAAAGAAGAAGTCAATGAGCCTGGAATTGGGGTGTAAATCTAAAACTCATTCAATGCGCCTCATCAATTCATTAGGGACTCCCTCACATGAAGGATAAAATGTCTTTCCCATCATGCCACGTCCAGTCACCATGACTTACTACTGCAAGAAGAGAAACAATGTTCTCAGTGGATAAGAAATTTCTGCCAATAAAATAAAAAGTAACTTTGAAGTCATTTCTTATTTCAATTTCTTATTTAAACCTTAATGAACTTTTTTGGCCTAGAAATTAGCTCCACCCTCTTTTCAATTAAAAGGAAATCATACAGTATAACATGCATACAGAAATTTCAACAGAAGGGGTGGAGTTAGTAATGGAAAAGGCTTGCCACTGTTTTAATGCAAATGCAATTTTAAGCAGCTGTCATATCACAGCAAACCAGTGACTACATTTTCCATCCTGCATTGTGGCCTACAAACATGGCCACCATGGACTGCGACTCCCAACTCTCATTCATTCTAATCACGCACCAATGCATCCAATCTCACACACTCACTCCACAGTATAAAGAGACGGTTTTCAAACAATGTCTTTGCAAAGTATTATACTCAGTTGCTTAGTCTCTGTCATATTTCCAAGCCTTATATTGTGTTTGCGTTTCTGGTTATTGACTTTGTTTACTCTGTTGACCTCAATCCTCTGCCCTGCCTAGCCTGTTTGATCCTAGCCTGCCTTGTACTTTGATTTTTGCTTGATCCTTTGGACTTCTTGTTAATGATAATGATAAATATTGATCACATATACATATACAAAGTGAAATTATTTTCTTTGCATACCCCAGCATGATACAGCGCCCCCGGAGCAGATAGGGTTAAGGGCCTTGCTCAAGTGGCAGCTTGGCAGTGCTGGGGCTTGGACCCCCAACCTTCCGATCAGTAACCCAGAGCCTTAACCGTCAAGCCACTACTCTTTGATTTAACTGCCATACCTGCACATGCTTTGGTCTCAGCCTCCATTACGTGACAGCAGCAAAGACTTTTAATACAGTTTTATAAATTGCTCCTTTAATGTATATGGATAAGAGAATAAATGTGAACACAATAAGAATAAGTTTGTTTGCCATACCTGGACATGGGTTGTTGCTACAAGTGAGCTGTCCTCCTTCACATATACTATAGATAGAAAACACCAAAACAAACTAATTGATCAGAAGGAGACCGAGTTATAAATAACATTAATTACTGATCCCAAACACCCCTCATTGTGTAGCGATGTCCTCACCAGTTGTTGCAGCCATCAGGACTGAGTACTGTCTCACCAGGTTCAATGCGCTGGCTTGTGGTCAGGTCCAGACACGGGCACTGCGCTCTCTCTATACACGCTGTACCGTTAACATTCAACACTTTCTCATCAATACAGTAACAGCCAGGCTCACAACGCCACTCACAGTGCTGTGGGATAATCATCATCATTACCACTGTCATCATCATCATCATCATCATCATCCAAATGACCATTATCTTAAGCGGTCGTCTACAAATGTCTCTGAAATCTTGGTTATTACTAAACATTCATTCAATTCTGAAGACATGAAGCAGAGTGAATGCCATATTTTACATATACACTTACATACTTTTTTACATACAGTACTACTTACATTGTATAGCATGTTTGTTTTCTCCATAACACAAATAGTAATGAAAGCAAGCTGTAGATCTTTGATTAATGAATGTAGTAATCCATGTCTCTAGCTCAGTTAACAAAAACGATCTGTGTCATTCATGAAAAAGGAGATCTAAGCCCATCATACTTGATAATAAGTAGCTAGACAGGTTCCCATAATGGTACTGAGCAAGTAAACTTTTTCAATTTTTTTTTTTTTTGCAAAGGTTGTAAAGATTAGAGCTGGAAATATTGATTGTTTTGTCTTTTAATAAATCCAGATCATGTGAAAGGCTCTCTGTGTGACATCCCCCCTTAAAGTCTAAATAAAAATCTTAAAACATAAAGTTGTCCAAACTATTTTTACAGTAGGCTGCACACTTTAATTCTCTGCTCTCATGCTTCTTTGAGGACTGAGATTTGTTTACCAACATTCCTGCTCTAGAGCCGAACCAAGATTTGAAAAAGTTGTTAACCAACCAGGTGTTGTTTTGCATTTACAAAGCAATGGTGTGATAAGTGCAGAGCTTGTACTCACAGTCAGTTCATCACAGGTGCGGGGACATGAGGGTCCACAGCTACTGAACACAGTGCCTGAAATGTCTGAGCACTGAGTCACTGTGAACACAACACATAGTTAACATGTACTATAACACATAAACAAGCATAGAGTCAAACAAACACCATTTACAAAACACACCAGACTACCATAAGAAAAATCATAAGTACCTGGACAATGCTCTATGCTACAGGCCACAAGCTCAGTTTTTAGACCCTCGCAGAAGTCTCCGTCTCCCTCAGTGGCTGGGCTGTCACATTCACGTCGGCGGCTGCGCACACCCCCTCCACATGACTTGGTACACTCTGTCCAGGAGGTCCACTCACTCCATCCTCCATTACCTTTTAACAGTGGCATTTTAAATTGCACCCTCAATAATAGGTCCGAATGCTTGTGTAATTTTACACATGCAGGATCACTCACGGCTGCATGCTGTCTGTACACACGCTTGATCCTGGCGGTCTGGGCCAATGCAAGGCAATCCAGCACCAGTTCGCTCGGGATTGGAGCAAAAACGATAGAGTGACTGCAGGCCTGCACCACAAGATACTGAGCACACACTCCATGGAGTCCAGGCTGACCAGCCACCATCCACTGCAAGGAGTTATACACTTGATTATAAACGCACAAGTACGTAACATTCTCAGAAGGTAGAACATAGGTAGAACCCCAGGTGAATCTTACCATTGCACACTACTTGGGTGCAGTTTATCAGTCTTCCTGATTCACAAGTGCTGTAAGATAAGATGATTGACAAGTAATGATTTTAGCCAATCAAATTCCAAACGCTTCAGGAAAATGTTAAAAAGGAGAGAGAGTATTATACAGAAAAAGCAGTCAAACAAAATCACATAAAAATCTATAGTAAAGGAATGGAAAAGTTGTTCTCAATGTCATGTTGTAAGTATCTGTGTAATGTCAATCCCTAACAATTACAATAATAATATTTTTTGCAATAAAACAAGTTACATAACTTGTACTCAGTACTGAGACTTGCAAAGCCAAATAATGGATATTTCCGAGATACTATCCACTCAAGGTCATATAGCAGTAAAAGGTGCTTGTTAGTGCTCTGTGTATTGTACATGAACATACAGATGCCTGTGAGATAGAATCTCTCCAGCCGGTCCTTGATCTGCCCTGGGGTCACCATTCCTGATACAGCTTTAGCAGGAACTTAGCAGAGAGCAGTGGCTCTACTTCGTGGCTCTCCAGAATGATCAAACTCCTCACCCAGTCATAGAGAGCAAGCCCAGAAACCCTGCAGAGGAACCTTATTTTCCTCTGCAATGACTGAAAGCTTATAATTTCCATCATCACCCACAGTTCCTGACCATAGATAAGGACAGAATACCAACTGACAACCTCTATCCAAAAAATGAGTTCCTGTGCAACTACCACAGACTGGTACTGTAACTTTAATGCTGTCATGGACTCTCTTTTGTCCATCTCTCATGAATGAGATCCTAAATTACATAAATTGCTCTCACTTCACCTGAAGGGAGTATCCCATATACAAGCCAGATACACATGGAAAACAAACAGCGATTCCAAGATCAAGTCAAGTGGGTTCTTATTGTCATTCCTCTATATTGCTTGCATACATTATTACGTTTCTTCAGGACCATGGTGCAACATGGAACAGTACGTAAGACTATATAAAATGCAAACACTGTTAGAAGAGTGCAAAAACAATATATGTTTTGGCTTCAGCTTGAATTTTGAGATTTGAATTCACTACAAATGTTAATCTAAGTTAATAACCTAATTGTAATGAAACCACTTGTTAAGAAATCCTTACCAGTTGTTGCAGTCTTTACTGACCACAGCTCCAGACTCATACTGTTCACCATCTACATCACAGCGACACAGCGGCAAAGACACACACCTTCCATCCTGAAGGACACACAACACAATGAAGCATAGAGACATGTACAGAGCAGTTTTTCAGATATCCAAAGCAACATTTACACACTTGTAGTGCAGAACCCTGTGGGCACTGACATCCTGGTGAACAGGTCGAGTTTACTTCAGTCTCCATCTCCAGATCAGAGCAGAGCAATGCCTCTCTCACACATTCTGTCCACTGCTGACCACCAGCACAGCCACTGCCATCACCTACGCACACAGAGGAAGCAAAGAGACAGAGTAAAAAAGAATTTATGAAAGAAAGGCTACTTTTGAAACTCTGTACCATACACACACACACACACACACACACACACACACACACACACACACACACACACACACACACACACACACAC
>JAOUWY010000071.1:14772454-14795683 GCA_025728095.1 Prietella phreatophila | reverse complement strand
CCATCCATCTTCTCCCGCTTATTCCTTCTTCAGGGTCGCGGTGAACCTGGAGCATATCCCAGTAAGCATCGGGCACAAGGCAGGGTACACATTGGACAAGATGCCAGTCCATCGCAGGGCACAAGCAAAGAGATATTACAATATGATAATGCATGTTGTAAATGTAAACATAAGATACTAATTAGCAGCACAAATGCAGGCGATCAATACAGTATTTCGTTTACAGTGTTTTAGCAGCAATTTAAGAAAGAAATGTGCAAAAATGGCACAGGTAGTGGAATGGTGCTGAGTCGAGTATTCATATGTGTGTTTGTGTGTGTGTGTGTGTGTCTGGGTTAGTGCCAGTCCAGTCTCTGGGTATTGTTGAGTCTGATGGCTTGGGGGAAGAAACTGTTACATATTCTGGCTGTGAGGGCCCGAATGCTTTGGTACCTTTTGACAGATGGCAGGAGTTTGACGACTGTGTGATAGGGGTGTGTGGGGTCATCGATAATGCTGATGGCTTTGCGAATGCAGTGTGTGGTGTAAATGTCTGTGACGGAGGGAACTGAGACCATCTTCAGTCTGTGGTTATGTTTGATGACTGAATACAGATGTGCATAATTTCGGTATTAAATCCTCACTCTGTGCTTTACTCAACTCCATCTACAGCCCAGAATGTGAAGTGGTGTTAAAGCTTCTAAGAAATGAAAATAAATAAATAAATAAAATCTCACTCCAGATTGTTAGAATTCCTATAGATTCCACATGAGATTAACTTGTCATTTTTGTCAAACCCAAAACCTCTGTATGTTTGATCTGTATTTCTGGGTCGTAAAAGGTATTTCAGCTTGATATGCATGCTGTGGTCCGTGCTAGAATTGCAGCATTCCATACATTATTCTGCAGAATGTCATATGACCTAGATGAAAGAAAAAAGTATATCTTGTTTTTGTGCATCATAGGGCCTTTTATATTTATGGATTCTAAAAGCCAGAAAGATGAGGTGGATCTACTCAAAGCTGTATAGTTGTTTGAAATCCTGCGGTCAGCCAGGGGGGAAATGACCTTCATCCAGCACAGGTGAAGGGCACTGTGCGAGGCTGGTGTTGGCCAGACATAAATGAACACCTGTTGTTTGCTTCAGCTAAAAGCCAGCATGTGTTCTTTGCAAAAACTAAAACAAGTGCTTTGATTTTTTTGCTCAGCAGTAAGAAAGAATATTTTTGTTTACAATGCACGCGTTAACTGGTGAAATAATATATGATGTTTACTAGGCATGATGCTATTGTGAATACCAAGAAATAATGCCACTGTTGACCCATGTTTTGGCAGACAGAATTTTTTTTAATTCATATTTGGATTTTTAATGAAATTTCATTAACATTGTAGTTTGTCACTTGTGGCCATGTATTGACTTCTACTACTGTTGCATGTCCATTGTGCTTTTTATCTTTATTTTTTTTTAGATCTGATGAAAAATTATTGTAACTATATGCAATGGTAAAAAAGGCTGAGATACACTGGGGGGACTCTAGTGGGGCAGATTATGTAAAACAGTATGTTTTTTGAGTGTCAAGACAGGAACATTCATGAATTATTTGTGGCACAAAACAAATGTAGTTCATTCGTCCTTATCTTCCTTATCACAGCCTTCTGCCCTCTCAATTCTAGCATTTTTACCAGGTGGTCCAAAGTAATTTAATAGTATTTTTTTCATCCTGCCCAACCAACTGTCACTCTCCCCTTTAAACTCTTCTGTCTCTTTCTTACCTTTTTTTGGACTATCAACAAGAATAAGAGTGATAGCTTTACAAACATTACATATATCTCTTTGTAACTATTGACCAGTATTTATAATAAACATGAAGGCTAACATAAATGTGGTTATAATACTCAGCAAGCTATGATAGGGAAAATTAATTAAGATGAATAATGGCGTTCAAAATAAAGCACATATCAAAGTTTCTCCTATCGCATCTGTTAAAGTAACAGTTTCTATTAAGGTGTTCAGCTCTGTTAATACTCTGTTAACTCACCTGAGGTGGTCTGATCGGTCCTGTGAGGACGTGCGCTGAGAGAGAAGTGTTCCCATTAGGTGCAAAAGTCAACATTGCACAACAACACATATAATATCCCTGCTACGTTTATGTGCAGAACTCGCATTAATATGTGAAACTCACTTTCGTATTCGTTTGAGTGGATTAAAAATAGAAACCCTTTTCATTTCACAGAAAAAAAAATGCTTCCAGTTTGAACTGGAATGAAGTCCTTCCTTGAAATTCACTCCCCGGACTCCACGGGTCCACCCCATGATGTTATATTCATTTGTTTTTCTTTTGTGTATCACATAACAAATGGGAACCAATAGGTAGGAAATAAAGTTGTGAGTGGGGAATTGAAGAAACATTGGACTACACATGCCATAAGATTGACCTGAGGAATTATTTGCGCCAGTTGTTTGGATTTGAATTCAAATGACGCGTGTGTGTGGTACTGTGATTTTGTTTTTAATCTAAGCTAAGGAGCTAAGGAATGACGAAGTAAACAAATATCATGTGCATAGTTATGGCTCATAGTTATGCACTATTTTATGGCAAGTTGTCCAGAGGTCTTACAAACAAGGCATTTTAGCCCAATACCTGATTGCCTCTGCCAGGAGGTAAGCCTTGTCCTCCCAAGATATACCCAAGTGATGTAGAAATTCTTGTAGGAACACATGTTCCAATGAATGTCTCAGGATTTGATCCTGCAGTTTGAACTGAATGGTGCTGTCCATAAGAACAAATGCAACACATCACAGCTTTTCTCTCTCGCAATGACATCAAACCACTTAAATGATACCAGTCCTAATAAAAGTATTGTATGTGGCTTTTATTATTATTTTTTTTTTTGGAGGTGGAGAAATCTTCAAAGGAATGCAGGAACATGTATGTTCTCAAAGAGCACACAATGTTTTATAAAGGTGTTTTTAAATTTCAGTTGTGACAGGAAATGTTTAGAGACATACTCAGTCCAAAGCCACTAAAAGTTACATTGCTTTTAAATAATTATTAATAATTACAATCCAAAAGCAAAGGTCTAATAATCAGCTGGTGATGACCAGAACCACAGGTTGGGCATCTCAAAAAGAGCAGTGATGAAATGCAATTAAATCGGCCCCACGTACACTTCTCCCTCCTCGTTCATTCCTGCCAGTCTTTCACATTTCAAACACCATTTAACGTTTTATACATTAACTCCATATTAATGATTACTTCTAGTAATGGGATGATGGAGGACTGAGCTAAGTACAGAATGAGTAAAGCACGATGCAGCTAGCTTTTACTTGTTAAAACCCATGAGGCATGAGGCAATCAGCAGTTCGATGCAGTTATCTACAAAGTAGTAAGGCTTTGTAGTGGTGTCTGCGGAACTAACATGGCCTGAAGGTTTTAGATGTTCGTGTGATCAGTGAGCCAATTCTTGCAAAAAGTTGCGAGTGGTTACATTTAGAGTGGTTAACTTTCAGGGTTTTTCATATAAGTTAATTTCTTTGAAATCACATGGTATCACTTTCCTGGGACAATACACGTTTCCTAAACAAAAACATCAAATGGAGCTTTACAGGCAAACAACTCTATGAACAAAAAAGCACATATTCAGAATCGGCGACTTAAGTCCAAAAATTACGCCAATATTTACACTGGGAAAGTTACTCCTATTATATAACTGCTTAAGTCTGTTTACTTCATGTCCCATTCAGATTATGCAAATCAGTTCTGTGTGTAGTTCATGACTCAGGCTGTCAGAATCTTCATCAGTAATAGCATCATAGACAGAGTTTTTAGGAATATCTTTAGAAACAAAAGCACTTGACTTCAAGCTCACAAAGTTTGTGAATAGAAAGTACGGACTAAAGAAGTACACCCCCCTCCCCCACGCTGTCAAATGAAATACAATGCAACATAAAAGCAAAAAAGACAATTAAGAAAATAAACAAATGAAAAGACAGACTAATACAATAATATATAAAGGAGAAGTTGGCAAACATTGAAATTAATAGAAGTCTAGTATATTACCAAAATACTACATTACATTTGTCATTTCCAATTCCCTGCCAGACCACCAGGGGGCACATTTGTTTAAAAATCTTTTTCTCGGTTGTTCCTTTGGTTTCCTGTGTTGCCACACACCTGTACTGTGTTCCCCCTGCTTAGTTACCCTTTATAAGTTCTGTGTTCCAGCATATTATTGTGCATAGTCTGTTGAGGCCTTCTTGTATGCAAGACTTATTTAAAAATAATAAAAGTCTTTACCTGCTTTTCTTTATTTTGTCAGTGTGATTGTTTTCTGCATTTGCATCCACCCTCTGATTTGTTGTAATATTGCATGAACAGTCTTAGTTGTAATTAGTAAGTAGTTGTAAAAACGTTAAACATTGCAAATCTGGTTTAATTTAACAATGATGTCCACTCTCATTATTCAGCAGCATATAGAATAGAACTTGATCAAGCACCTCCTATTATACTGCATTTTATTTTAGTACTTTTTTAAAATTATTTTTTATTTTTTAGTTTTACTGTGCACAGGGAGTTATTTGTGCTTAATTGAGGCCATGAAATTGTAAAATGTGCACAGGATGCAGGCCATTTGAGCACACTTTTAAGTTTGTATTTTTTGAGTTGTCAAAATAACAAAACGATGCCATTGTTTTTGTTAATTCATAGCGCACTCATGTAAGGAAAACGTGGCCATGGTTTGAATGATAAGCTGACCAAGTGCTCATCTGTTACACTTACAGCTACAGTTGGTCATAAATTTATCAATAAATGATCCTCAAGATAAACAGTGTCAATGCATTTAATATTGGTCTCAAATGGCATTCCATAGTTTTTAGAGTGTATTTACAACCCCAAATATAAATTTCACAAATGCATGTTATAAACAGGGGTACTAGACTTAATACCGCTCCTCACTCAGGTTGATATTGTAAAAGAAAAATGGGCTTAAGTCTATGGTCAGAATTGTGTGCGACTGAGACACGTACAACTCAAAATGTGAGACTGAGTGAGAAATTTGTGCAATGACTTTAATATTCCATTATACCCTCTTTAAATTCAGCTTTACTCTTGGCCATCTGCTCGTTATGTATCTATCATATTTGGAATAGCACTAGAGGTGTGTTTGAACTGATGACTTGCAGGTGTTATTGGTGTTCTCCATGAGTAATTACTCTCTCTACTGTACACTAGTTTGAATGATTTTGATGGTTGCTATATTTAGTGATTTAGCGAAAACACTAAGTGATTGGGTCTGTTCTGTGATCATCCTGCCTAATCTCAGATGTACCAGTTATTTACAAGAACCGAAAAATGGAAATAATTTGAGTGAAAATAGCACACATCAGCCTTGAACCATGTCCCATCATGGTTTCATTAGTTTGTTTTAAGAGACAGCAAGGCATCACATTATGTAGGAGTATAGTCACATCTATATATTATGCATGCTGGGCAGCACTTATCCATGGTTCAGATGCTCATAAAGTGAAATGGTCTGAAAAACTCGCTCTTGTTGAAAATAAATTTGGAGCCAACTGAAAGTGGTTAAGTTTTATTGTATATCTGTACAAAATAAGCATCAAACAAAACCACTCAGATGGTCTTTCAGTGCCTTGTCATTGTGGTTGTGCTTTGACCTGTTCATGCTTAGACATGGACACTACTGATTCATAACATTTGTCCCATTCATGTCTAAAAATGGGTGATTTACAGCATCAAAAATAAAACCGTATAGACACAGTAGAAAGTACAGGTGAAAACATTTTGGCCCTTGATTATAATTACAATTCAGCAGTGACTATAATTACAATCCAACAGTAGCCCATGACTTAATTGCAAGCCTGCTAATACTGAAGTGCCCATGAATTCACTTGAGAGCTGTGGTTAGTTTTGTATGTTGTCCGGTTTCCTTTTAAAACAAGAAGTCATTGGTATTCAAGGTTTTCACTTTCACTTTCTGGTGAAGCGAAAGAAACATGGCTAGCAAATTGGCCTAATAATTTGTGGGATTACTGTGCAGGCTTTCACACTGCCAATGTTCCCAGTTACAATTTGGTCATGTTCTTTACCCTCGAGCAAAATCTTGGATTTGTACCAGCCTGCAAAAGTTTTTTATTCCTGTTTTATTCCTCTTATATCCTGGCATTTTTTTATTACAAAGTTTAATTACTTATAGGACGATGTCATATGTCTTAATCATTTATCGCTTAATGCGATCGAACATACACAAAACCATTAAAATGCTGTTATTATATATACCATTAAAAAGCTGTTAATCCATCACCAGCACAGTTTTTCTGTCTTAGACTTTACATATAAAAACAAAAAACCCACCTTGTCCCAATGACTTATGGTGGAAAACTTAATTACAGCTTTAACTGACAGTAGTTTTAATTCTCAGTATTAAATCAACAATTACACACACAGTTTAAGCTGTTGATGTCGAGCATCCACCATGCAAGTCCCTGTGAGTTAGCTATTACTATAGAAACGATATTACAGCATTAATAGAAACCTGTGACTTGCTTCTGACCAATCAGGTTCGAGAATTCAACATCAGTTAATGAATCATTACAGTAAATTGAACTCCTTTTATATAATAGAATCAAGTTAAACATTTTTATTATAAAGTTTAATTTAAGTAATAATATTTCTTATTTAATGACAGTTTTATTTACCTTTACAGATTTAACACTCCTTATAATCTTTTCTACAATAACACTGTGATCTCGATCAGGTGTGTTAATGTACAGGGAAAATTTGAGTCTTTGCAAATCGCTTAATTAATATAGTTATGAATATATTGTAGACTTGAGTCAGTGATGATTCATGCTCTGAGACAGGAAAAAATGGTCACCATTCTATTTATTTATTTACTTATTTATTAGGCAACTTGCTCTTACAGCTTATTAGAGACCAAGGAAAGTGGTCTCAACAACACTGTCGACAGATGCACGAACACAGGGGAAGTCAGACAGGTGGAGAAACAACACACAGATGCTTAAGGGAATAATATATAATTAGCTGGTGTTGGTAGCTCAGAATATTAACAAAGATTTAGAAGCATACATTAATGAGTATATTACATATTACCTACAAGCTTGCAGTTCGAAGCATTGGGCTTTCTGTTGCATTTGGGTTTATTAAAACAGGTCCATTTGACCCTATCTTGTTTACACCAGAGTTCTTGTGACCATTCATGTCATCCATGTTTAGGTCATGGATCAAGACACCAGACTGGTTATTTTTCTGCTCACAGCTATTGTTACTGACCCAAGAGATAAAAAAAACCCACGATGATGTTATTTATAATCAAACCTGGTAGCTCAAGGCTGCACTTTAACACCAGCCTTATTACATTATTACTCTGTTAAATATCTTCCCTTCCCTTGTGTGAGCTTCCTTTGTGTTGATCATTAATCTTTATATTTCTTTGAATACATAATGCCCTGTAATAAATGTTAGAAGTCCTTGTTAGATGTTATTGTTAGAAGTTCGAACTTCTGCCTTTGGTGGCTAGACATCATTTTTGGGCATCGTTTGTGATAAAGGTGTAAGATAAATTGTATTCCAGTCAAAACATCATGAACACTGCTGTTTTTTCATTTTAGCATTGCATGAGTCATACTAAGAAATCAGGTTTGAAGTATTTGACAGGTCCTTGAGGGTATATTGCTGAATGTTAATAGTGCAGTAAATCAAAAACCAAACGCGGTATAGAAAATGGTGATAAGTCTGGGCAATTGTCGTCATATGAAAATGTAATATTGCCACGCACCTAATGGCCTCATGCTACGTTTTTAACAGGTACATTTTAAGCAAAGAAAGTATTCACCCCCTGGTGCGTCTTTCTCTTTTTTACTGTGTCAAATTAGAATGGGATTTTTTTTTTAAGTGACTCTACAGAAATAAAAGTAAACAAGTTATTTAGATGTTCTCAGATTGGTACCAGAACACAAGTGTCTTTTATTCCTGTTTTATTCCTCTTATAACCCAGCAATGTGCCAACAATTTTGGACGGTCATATGTTTTAATATGTTTTAAATGTATTAGTTGAATGTGGTTAAACATACACAAAACCATTAAATGCTATCATCACTTATGTTTTAGAAGCTATAAACACTCATTCCATCACCAGCACATTTTTTTTCTTTCTTAAACTTGATATGAAAAATAAAAACTCACCTATTAAAAAAATAATCCTTAAAAAAAAGAAAATCTATCCATCCATCCATCCATCTTCAACCGCTTATTGTTTAATTGATGTGTTCACACCTAGAGTCAATACTTAGTGCATTGTGCTTTTGCAGCTTTTACATATTTGAGAGCTTTGCACATTTTGATTTTGGCATTTTCTTCCATTGTTCAATGCTATTTTCTCCAACTCTGCCAAATTATACAGAGAATGTTGGTGGACAACAACTTTCACATCATGACACAGATTTTCATTTGGTTATACATCTGGGCTTTGACTCAGCCACCCCAGAGCACAAACCTCCTTTTATTTAAGCCACTCCTTTGTAGTTTTTGCCCTATGCTTTGGCTCAGTGGCTCACTGTTGGGGACAAAATATCCCAATTTAATATGCAATTCATAAAAAATTTGATATTGCAACACAGCAAAGAGTGAAACAATCAGGGTGGAATTTAGAAATACCAATAAGCATTGCAGCCAACAACACATCTTTGAACTGGGGGAGGAAACCGGAGTACCCAGAGGAAACCCCTGAAGCACGGGAAGAACATGCAAACAATATGCCTTCACAAGCCAGAGGCAGGATTCGAACCCCCAATCCCGGAGGTGCGTGACAAACATGATAATTACATGCCCTCACCCCAATACTGGCTCTCACATTTTCAAATTCATAAAAATTCACTCAACTCAATTCATAGGAAGATTACATTTAGGATTTAGCATTTGTACCTTAAAGCTTTTACATGAAATTGTATGAACAAAATACAATCATAAATTCATTCACTCAATTTCTCATGAGCTCAGGTTGCCGTCTGACTGTCCTCTCTCACTCGCTCTCTCTCTCTCTCTCTCTCTCTCTCTCTATCATTGAGACTTTAACATCTGTGCATTCCCACGATACAGTAGGACTATTGTTCATTTCATTGTCTTTCTCTTTCAGTGCATATTATTGTTTTCCTCTTGGAAATGTGCAAAGCAGGCAGAGAAACTAATGACAGGTTAATAGTGAGGAAAGGAATTTAATTAAGATGGGAATTGTGAGTCACTTTAAATGTTATTTGGTCTTGTGGTCACTGTTTAGTTTCTTTGTTTAGCAAGGGGAACCCCTTTATGAAGCTAAGCACATATATCAAAAAGACCTCTTCTGGAACCATTTTTGTTTTTTTCTATTTTTCTGTTTTCCACAAATGAGGTCTGGAGATCCCATGCTGTCTATGAATTTCTTTAAAGTGGCAGTGATGCAGATCATGATCAACCACTTAACATCAACTCTTCAACCACTGAACAGGTTATATATAATACTAAGTGACCTTATGTATGCATATGTATAAATATTGTCAACTTTAATCCTAAGGCAAATTTTATGAAACACACAGTCTAAGTGGTTTGCTTTTGGGGGTGCAAAACCTAAGGAATATTGTTTCTAATAAATGAATTTGATTTTATGATTTTAGTTATTTGTTAGGTAACGTGACTACACTTGCTGGGGGAAAAACAACCCAAAACAATAGAAACCCTCACATAAATTCTAATGGTTTCCACTACAAATACTGTCACAAACCATCAAATAACCATTAAAACCATTACAATGTTTGGTAGCCATTAGACATAACATGCTACGAATAGTAGGCAACAAATTACCAGTAGAGACCCACAAGGACCATTACAGTTTCCATTAAAACCAATAAAATCCCCCTTATAACCATTAAAACCATTACGAATTTTATGGTTTCTGTTGGGTTTGTTTTTTTGTTTTTAATAAACTCAGTCTGAGGTGTATACTGACGAGTATGTTCTGTGGAAGTTGTGATTGGTTGAAAAAAGTTTTAAATGCCAGTTATATGAAATATGATTGATACGATGATTTGCAGAGCGCAGCCATTTTGGGGGGGAGATAACGTGGAAGACTTGTCTTATCGTCAGACTTTGAGGAGGAGACATGGCGTGCGTCAGTGAGAATGTGGGAACGGTGCAGGGCCGGATAAAGGTGGAGGTCCACGGCTTGAGCCCGGGAGTCAGATTTCAGTGTTTTTGAGGGGGCAGAATTAGCTGAGGGTGAACTGAGGCTGTCTTTGTTCAGGAGCAGCTCCTGAAGGTGCGGAGCAGAGCGCGGAGGCTCACTCACTGCGCCAGTGCGGAGACACACAGCTCCTCACGGCTTCTGCTTAAACCTGAGCGCAGAGACATGACTCGCGGAGATATGCCTTTCCTAAGGTGAATTGAATAAATACCTGTTACGATTTTATTTCTGTTTATTTCGTTTTCTGTGAGGATGTTCCTGATGCCATCTCTGAACTCTTCTCCTGTCACCAGACTTCCGCCCTGGTGCTGTTTGTTCCTCGCTGCTTTGTGGCTTTTCCATCCAGCGACCGCGTTCCAGCTGCAGGACGGTATGCCACTTTTCACATTTTAGCACTTTTTAAAATTTTTATTTTTTTACGCACAGAACAGAGGCGGTTGTATGATTCTTTCATGTGCTTTGCCTACGTGTTGAGAACGATGAAGTTTGAAGATCCTGGCTGAATGTTCAACTTTGACATTTTGCCTAGTTGAATGAATGAATGAATGAATGAAAACCATTTCCCCAAATATATTCCATCGTTTCTGTTCACGTAGCTAGAGTTTATAAACCGATGACACTGACATAAAAGGACTTAGATATCTCACTCAGATTCGCTCTGACTACCTCGTCACGTTTCATGTTTGTTATAGAGTTTGTTATGGAGATGATGCGCTATTGCGCACAGTGCTTTGCGCAAATGTTTTGAGACTGAAAAACTTCATCCTCATCATTCCCAGTTCTTATCCTGGAATACCTCATGTACTGCATGCTTTAGTGTTTCCTCTAACACACCCACTTCGACTCTGTTAATTAGCTGAATAGTTGAATCTGGTGTGCTAGAATTTGGCACGGTCACATTGAGTCAGTAAAGTAAAGCAAAGATTTAGTGCTTTTATTACTACTCAGTCCAATTGCTGCAATATATTATGATTAAGATTATGGCCCATTTGTTCATGCTGTGAATTATGAAGTTAGCCATGGATGGTGCTGGTGTAGCACAGTGTGTTTGTAGCTATAAGCAGCCCAAGGTTTCCTCAGTGTTTTCATCATAATTTGATACTTTTTGCAAATTTGTAACATGAAATGTTTCAAAGCATAGGGGCAGGGTATAATTTCTGTTTTCATCTATCTTTATTGTTATGAATTTGAACAAAATGCAAATATGGTCCTTGCTCATTTCAATTGGTTCAACTTTTATAAGAGATTAAGTAGACAAACAAATTCTCTTTATCTGCTCCCTACATTTATATCATGTGGCAGATGCCCTGTTCGTATCTTACAGAAGTGAATGGACATTATATTTATCTATTTTTTTTGACAGAGCTTGAGGGTGAAGGGCCTTGCTCAAGGGCCCAGCAGTGCTGGAATTTGTGACCTTCTGAGCAGTAGCACACTGCCTTAACTTTGTGCCAAAACACAAACTGAGCTCATCAAACTAATAGACAGTCTTTACCAGCTTAAGCCTTTTTCCAGCTTGTCTAATCTAATCAGTAAAGGTTTGAAATAGTCTGATTGCCATACATGCTTGTTATTTTCCTACAACATGTAACTTGTCTATGATGCAGCATTAGTAGCAGGAATTTGGAAACTGTTTCCTTTCTAATAGCACTTACAATAAAGTAATAAAGGTGGTCTACCAGTTTGACCAACTTGGCATGTGTTTCGTCTGACAACTGGTAAGACAAAGCCGGATGTTCTCTTTAAGTATTTACTCTCTTTTCAGAACTAGCAAATTAACCATGCTCCTAGGTTTACCTATGGTTGCACCTTTTCCCTGAGCATCATTTAGAAGACGAACTGAAGATGTGATCGTGGACTGTTAAATCATCCTTGTCTGCATGCCTCAAGGTCAATGCCATTGAAAGACATCCTATGATTTTAACTACAAATTACTTCTGTAATGAGTGATGCATGGCCAGATGCAGTCCATACATCTGTAGCAATAGCGAGCAAATAGCTATTATGTCAAAGGGTGGGGACTATACACCTGTAATAACCCATTAAGCGTGACATTACATACAAAGGCTGGAGTGTTTTCAGACTGTAAAATAATGTTATGAGCTCATAGCAGACCCTGTTACGTATGACTGGTTCCAGGCGTACAGAAATGAAGCATGCCAAGGAATCACATATTTCACCTTACCACACTTTGGTAGAAAGGCTGTTATGATGGAAGTGCTGGTTGAAGATTTTACGATTGATACAGCTGTTGTAAACTGGCATCAGTTTGTCCCTTATGTTGTTGACAAAGTTTCTAGTTACTGGTTTACATAGTGAGAAATTGTCATCCTGGTGTATTTTGGAGGTGCAAGTCAATTTTAAGACAGATTTGGAGTGAATACTTGGTTGAGGTGAGTTGGGGTGACTGATTTAAAAAAAAAAAATTTCAATAGCTGGCTAACTATTGCTATTCGGCTCATACTGAATGGATGCTGAGTATTGTAGTATCAGTGCATTGATGGATGAAAACACAACAATGGTACAAATTGGAAATTCCGTTAAAATGGTAAGATGTTGAGAGTTGCAACACTGTGCTACAGAATGCTACACAATGTGAGGAATAAAACACAATGAACCTCACTGTTATATGAAAATAATGCATAACAGGGGGATTTATTACCACCACAAAGTGATTATTTTCCAACAACAGCATGTCCCAAAATGTTCCTCTTATACCAATGATTACAACTTTCAATGTATTAATGAAAACCACACCATGCTTTTTATAGTTAAACTTAATGTTGTGGAAGTTACAGTAGCAAGAGAAGTTAGTTTGGGTTATCGCTTACATAATAGCAGCTAGAAACAGTTCTTCCCTCAGCAGCTTCTGAAAGTGGAAAGCTCAAAATCTGCTGCCTTGAAGATCCTCCTCCTCTCAGAAAACTTTCATTTGTTTATTATTAGACACAAATTATGTTGACCGTTGGCCATACACCTCACTGCAAACTATTTGCTGTAGAAGCAATAAAGTATAGAATATTTGCATTAGACTAAAATTTTCATCACTTGAAATACAGCCAGAAGTATTCTCAAGCCATGCTGTTAGAGTAATCAACGCCTTCTGACCAGTCAGATTTGAGACTTAGCAGTGCTATGGTATTAACTATGTTGAAATGAAGGTCTTATGCTGAAATGTTTCCTCGACAGCTTTTGTGAATTTATTGATTTTGTGCATCCATTGTGGAGAGGTTTTGATGATAGAGCTTATGGAAATGAAGTAATTGAGTCAGTATATGCATGACAGAACTGTACTATTGTATGGTTGACATTTGACTTCTGTAGTTTTATGACTCATCATGCAGGAGAACACAGCCAGCAGTGTTGTGTATTTGCCAGGCAGCCCATTTGAGGACAAATATTTCCAGCCACAGCTGTAAACACACATGAAATAAAGCCGTTGCTTTGGAAACCACATCGCTCTGTATTCGCAGGAATGTGAACTCTTTTTTAATTCAAATGATTGTTTGATTCGTATGTTTGAAATCTGCAGTAGTGTTAATGGTAATTCACACAGTCTGCTCTGAGTGTGGTCAGTGAGTTGTGTAAATCAGTTTTTCAGTCAGCATATTGAAGTTTTCAAAGTACTGACTTGTTGTTCTTGGCTTTAAGTAAATCCACAGCTGTCTTATCAGCAAAACCTTGAACTTCTTGCACTGTGTATGGTCTAAGGCTGGAATCTCCTCATTTGACCCTCCTCAGAGCAGTATTTAAACAGACATTTAGAAGGAGGTACCTTTAGCACTTCTGCTCTATGTCTATGAATTTGTCTTAGCAAATGAAGGAAAGGCTTTATTTAGCATATTAGTCTCAATTAAGTCTAATTCAATACTTAATAATAGCAATACCTCTACATTCGCAGCTTATCATACATAATAGCTTAGCAGGCTACAGGTCCTAGTTATATTGCAAGCAATCAGCAATCAGGCTTAATCTCTTTTTACCAGAGGCAAAATTTCTGCCTGTTTTAGGGGTACCCATATTCAGCATTGAATCTATTTGTGATGTCTATTTGTGATGTTAATGGCTCATATTAAAGTAGGCACTCAGAGCTTTAAGAATGTGCAGTTTTTCATAATCATGTCTTTTTTTTTAACTTAGCCTAGTGAGTTTAAATGTTTTTTTATTTTTATTTTATTGTGACAGTTGTACTCACTATACTCCACACACAGAAACCCAACAGTGTCTTGACTAATCTTATAACAAACTTTCTGTCATTTCCTGCCCTATATGTTAATCTTTCAAACTATGTTAATCATGTTAAGACTACACTTAAAAGTCAAAGCCCTCATTGAATCCTAATTGGAGTTTAGGCAGAATTTTTCTAGGAGACTAGCTAGATTCCATATTCATGTGGTTTTCTCTTAGTAGGAGAAAAATTCAAAGGTCAAAAAGACTGGCAAATCAGCATGCAAATTCTGGAAATTGGAAGAATAAACCATTTTCTTTTTTAAAGTAACTTCACAAAAACCTTATTATGTCATAACCATCTGATTGATAATGATAATGTGTTGTAAATGTACACCCTTTGAAAAGAAGATATCATTTAGCACTTTAAATGGTTCTTTAGTTAGGTGCTATAGAGTGGAACCTTTTCTAAAAAGCTAAGGCCATTCATCAAAAAAAAAAAATAGCACTGGAAGAGTCTTTTATATAATATATATATAATAGTGTAAATTTGAATCCAATACAACATACAGTTGACCATTTATTTGTTGAGGGCCAACATTGGCTCTCTTCAAGCTATAGTATTCAAACTCAGAACCTTTCAGCCACTATCACAGAACCGTAATCCATTTCCCAAAGCCATTACGTTTAGCTAATTACTGCCAGGGGGTAAAAAGGTCTGGGGATTAAAAAAAAAAATTCTCCAAAATGGCAAATTATAGATCAAGTATGACATTCTCAATTTCATACAAGACTGCTAGAAGGTATATAGCTGGAAATGTCTGGCCAGCACAAACCAGATACTGATTGAAAATCTCACTTGTAACTAGTGAGCTGGTTGATTGGCACGTGTTGGTATCACAAAACTTCCAAAGAGTGGTTAGGGGTAAAACAATCAGCCTTTTTTAAATAAACAAAGACCAGTGTGTGTCAGCCAAAAATAGCTTGTACCCTGACTTTGGTATTAGGTTTCTCAAAGACATTTAGAAAAGATATAGAGCATCACTTATCAAAATGAAGAACTGGATACAAGCCTTTGACCTTAATTTTTTTTTAAATGATATTGTATTTCTTTGAGCAGGTAAGACCATGGTGAACCACATTTGGAACACATATGGCAGTATTGGGAACATCTTAATGTTGGTTTACAATTTGGTGATTTACTCTTTTGGATAGAAGAAGATTAAAGATGTGAAAATGCAGTAATAGAACCAAAATTGTACAGTTATACAACCAGAATTCCAAAAAACTTGGGACAGTATGGAAAATGCTAATAAAAACAAAGATGAGTGATTTGTAAATGTACTTTGACTTGTATTTAAACAAAAAGCATATAAAGACAAGGTATTTGATGTTTTACCTAGTGAATTGTCTAGTTTTTGAAAATAAACATTTATTTTTAAATTGATGCATACAACATGTTCCAAAAAAATTGGGACAAGGGATATTTAGGACTAATAGCGATGTGAGAAGTTGAAATAAGAAGGTGACATGAAACAGGTGAGGCAATCATCTAATCATAGTATGTAAGGAGCCTCCAAAAAAGCCCTAGTCCTTCAAGAGCAAGGATGGGTTGAGGCTAGGCAACCTGAATACAGATGCATCAGCGAATAATCCAGCACTTTGAGAACAACATTCCCAGAAGACAAATCAGTAGGATTTTGGGCATTTCACCTGCAACAGTACACAATATAATTAAAAGATTCAATGAATCCGGTCAAATCTCGGGTGTGTAAAGGGCAAGACCAAAAACCACTTCTGAATGCGCGTGATCTCCAATCCCTCAGACGTCACTGTCTTAAAAACCATCATGAGTCTGTAATGGATATCCTGATATGGGCTCAGGAATACTTTTGTAAACCTTTATCATTCAACATTCGCCACTGTATCCACAGATGCAAGTTAAGGCTTTACTATGCAAAGCAGAAGTCATACATCAACACTGTCCAGAAGTGCTGCTGACTTCTCTGGGCTCAGTCTCATCTGAGATGGACAGAAACACAGTGGAATCGTGTTTTGTGGTCTGATGAGTCAACATTTCAAATAGTTTTTGGACAAAACAGCCATCGTGTTCTCTGGGCCAAAAAGGAAACGGATGAGAAAAGAATAGGGGAAAATTCCGCTTGCTAAACTGAACCAACTGGTGTCTCCAGTGCTTAGTTAAATGTTTAATAAGTGTTATTAAAAGAAAAGGTGATATTACACAGTGGTCAGTCCACTGTCCCAAATTTTTTGGAGTGTTTTACAGATCATATTTGAAATGAGTGTATAAATTCAAATAATGTGTTAATAATGTGTTTTCAATATACTACAGGGCGAACGGAATCTTCAGATGACTCTTTTTGTTTGGGTTGTTTTATTTTGTATTTTCCATACCGTGCCAACTTTTTCAGAATTGGGGTTCTATGAACATCATGTATCATAGTACACCTCAAACACAGCTGCTGCAGCTGCAAATAAAAAGTTAATGTGATGTGTGAACCCAGCTGTGTTTAAGTTTCAGCATTATGAATCAGTATAGGATGCACAAGAGTGAGATTTTCCTCAGCAGCACAGAAATATATTCCTACAGTTTATGGAAAAAATGAAGTAGAGGATGCAAGCGTATCCAGAGGAAGTCTTCAATGGTTACAAACATGTGCTGTAGAAAAAAAAGACTCATCTTTTTTTTTCCCAGTGAGTCTTAGAAAAGCCTTTTAGTGAAGCTGAAAATTAGAAAATTATTTCTTTATTTCATTTGTTCTATGTTACTGCTCATTATACAGACCACATATTTTTTTTGCACCTTGCGACCAGTTTCTGATTTCCTGTTGTCTCTTGGTTTTCAGAGTGCATGCATTCTTGGTTTGTAGTGGCCTAAGCGATGCCTAAATAGTGCCTCAAGTTCATCTGCTTAGCATCTGCTCATTCACCATAGTAGTGTCCTGCTCTAGAGACATCCTCCTTCACAGAAAACCTGTACCATCTGGAGCAGACGATTTGTCAGTGGTGCTGCACCATCTCAAAGCAATATCCATTAAGTCAGACTGTGTACTCATAGCTAGGCCATGTATTTTGGGGTTGTATATATTACAGAAATGCTCAGGCAATTGGAAATCATAACAAAGCATTTTACAAGCAACATATCCTCCTGTTGTCAAGCACAAATGGTGACTGATGCTATTCCACTCCCTGCTGGTTGTGTGATCTCAACAGGAACATCCAAACAATAGCTCAGGAAACACATTACCATGCGAAGCTGCATGGTAGGGGAACTGATCGAAAATGACAATATATTTGCATGTTGATATGATGACTATGGAGAAAAGTAAAACAAAAGAGTGTGACAGGATTGTTCCATAATCTGCATGACCCATTATAGCCAGTGGAAATATAAATGCCATTTGCAGCTTTGGCAAAGTACTGAGCAAATTGTATTAGGTAAAGAAATGTCACAAGAAAGACGTTATGTTTATACTATTATCAGTTTTTTTTTCCAGTGTTCTGTCGGTAATTACTTAAATATATATATTTCAGCACTAAATACATTATACATTGCCACCATGATTGCAGCTCTTTAGAAAAAATAATTATATCAATATTATGAAACATCTACCATCGTTGGTATTGCTAATTGGAGAGAATCTACAAATCCCTCAAAAATACAAATATCCATGTATGCTTCCAGGCTTTCATTCCTCACTCTTGTGACTACATACCTTTCCTATTAGCTTCACTACAGTTACTCAACAGCGTTGCGTCTGAAATCAAGTACTGTGACAGTAAGTACTGCTTTCAATTCAGTACCTACTGCTCGGCTGTTTATACAGTACATATTGATCAGTGTCTGTGTGTAGTATGAACAGAATCCAGACATACTACATCTGCCATGTTGGCATTGTCATGTGACCTATGACATCATCATACTTGCAAAAATTTAAAGGGTCAATCAGATTAGAGCACCTGCACTGCAAGTCTTTTTTCCTGTTTAAACGTTCAACAAGTTAACAATTTACTCAGGTGTTGTTAAACAAGTACAGTTTAACCACAAGGAACAAATTGTAAGACCTAACACTTACACTTAAAAAGAGCCGACGTGGTGCCTTCCACGATTTTTGATTCTGACAGCTCTTTCACACTAGCCTCGTTGTCTTATGGGATAGCGCAGTGTCCACTGGCTTCATACTGGAGAATCTCAGCAGACACAGTAGGTCATCCGGGTATTTCTCACCTACTGTTTTATGAATACTTAGAATTCTGACATACTACTCCTTTGGCTTATTGCTTTTTGCTCATTGTATAGTAGGGTAGTGGCGATATTCGGACCCAGCTAATATTTCCACTCCCTTAACGATAGATTTGCTGTATGCTAAATCAAAAGATTGAGTTCTCATTATGGTTTCCCCTGGGTTCTCTTGAAAACATGCTAGTAGGTGGATTATCTACGAATGCTACAATTTCTCCTAGGTGTGACTGTGCATGTGATGTATTGTCATTCCACCCAGGGTGTGCTTCAGATTCACTGTGACTAGGTTCAATCTCTTACTGAAGATGAATTAATGAGAAGACTTCCGTCAGTATTTAGTCAGTATTTAAGCTGGAGGCTATGTAAGTTGTTATAAATTAAAGATGGAAAACAAGAGATTGGAAGTGATTAATGGTTAAAGAGAATGAAATTCATATATGGTTATTTTGCATATATATTTTTTTTAATTATTGACTAAATATAGGCAATTTTATCTATGTGCACTTTGTACATTTATGGACAGTCGACAGTTTAAGGCACAGTGAAATCGTCATACTCATACTCAGAGGTTGGACAGACCTCAATCCATATGGAATATAGGGATATTTATGGGTGGTTTTTATCTAGTCTGGATGGAGTGACTAATTGGAAAGTTTTAGTTCACACTACACAATAGGGGAACTTCCAGCAGGTGTGCATGTTTTCACATTGGCAGGGAAACAGGATATGGCCTTGGCCACCTATGCTGAATCTACACATTGCTATACATTAAAGGCAGTAGTTTCCTCTGAAGTTTGCTGAGTAAGTTTGAACATGAAAGAAATTACATTGGATGAAGTATAGGGTGCTGATAATAACAGAGAGGAAAGGGAAGTGGTGGGAACAGATGTATGGGGTCTGCATTTCTTAAAGAGTTATGATTTGGCATCTCTAGCATTCCGTTATAAAATTACCTGATGAAGCACATCACAGTAAAACCTACCAGTGCAGTAACATGTACAGATCATTGCAATATTGTAAGCCTAAACTCCTGATCTTAATTCAGGATTTGGAAAACCATCACATACTGTCTCGAGGGTGTTTGTTTTATTGCACCAGATTATCATAGACACCATGTCATGTGTTAGTTTAAGTAATGTCCAGGGATTTGTCCACTTTAATTAAGATGATATATAAGTTCTGATCACAGTAATGAGTTAACCATTAACCACCATGCAGATAGTTATAGTGTTCATTATGTTTATATATAGGTATGACTCATTTAGTGTTCTAGAGTTTATACCTCATGAAATGTAGTCAAATGACAGAAGCCCTGAAGTCATGATTACGGCTTAAGTAGTTATGTGGTTTGTCAGCAGACATTACAAATGGCTTGTGAAAGAGCATTTAGGAAGAGTTGTTAGAATATGCTCTGTTGCCAGACAAAAATCAGTTCCATTTTTTTCTTGTAGTTGCCTTCTGTGTTGCATGGATTATCCCTAAGAATCAAAAGTGGTCCCAAGTTTCCTTTTTGGCTATAAATAGCTCATTCCATAATAAACTTCTCTTTATTTACTTGATGTACCTGAAAATGTCTCTAATACCCAATTGTGTAATACTTAATGTTCTACCAGACAACACTATTTGTACTAATTTACTCTGATTGCCAAGTCTGCATTTGTATTTGGAGAAGAAATTTTTAGGTTGAGTGAATTATCTTTATACTGTGTGCACTGTTTTGTTTAGGGTTTTTTTTTTTTTTTTTTTAAATAAGAGTTCTTGATGCTTCCAAATGAAAGTCACTTATATAAAACCAAGTGAAGAGATGTAGAGAAACCAGACTCAAAAGGGAACCCTATCTCTTCTGGGTCAGAGTACAGTATATATTATTGCTTCTCTACATCTGGATAGTCAGAGTACAGTATATATTATTGCTCCTCTACATCTGTATACTAGAAAGTCAAACAGTACTAATTGTGTTGAAAAGATGTTCAGTGTGAGCATTATACTATTTATAACTATGTCTTTATCAGCAACATAATTTATAGAATATTTAACGAGGACCACAATGCACACACATTTGAGGTATGTTATTCATACACTATAGGAATACTTTCATTATTTTACTTTTTTTTTTGCTTTAATATTTTGAATAATTAAAAAAGCACTCCAGACTTTTATATGTCAGAATATATAACTAAAATCATCAGGCATATTAGTCAGTACTGTACAGTTTTGAGTATACATTGACAAACTTTTTTCCCCCAGGTAAACTACACAAATCTGTTTTTCTTACTAATAAAAAATAAGCACTAAAAGAATACATTTCTTGTTTAAACTTATGAAACTGTGGAAATAGAGTTGCGGTTGGCTTAGAAGCAAATGCAGGAAGTTCATTTTAAATGACGGTTAGTCTAACTGACATAAAGAAAAACCCTGGAAAAAAAACACTGGAAAGTCTTCAAAACAGTATGGCCTGTAGCTGTAAAACACTGTTCTAGCACTGAAGTTTTATTTCCAGCAGGCTCCTGAAGGTTTTAGTAAGCAGTAGCATATCTGCGGGCTGTCACTTCAGTCTAACCAACTGGATGATGGCACAAGTTTAACAAGATGAGTGAGAAACTTTTCCCCAGACACTGTAACTATAGGAACAACACCTGCAAGCGAAGTGGGAAAGAGGCTAACACTCGCCTCATCTATGAAAGGATTTTAGCTAGATCGATTTTGAAATTATTTGTAAATGCCTTTTACTATCTACAAACGAGTCCACAAAAGAAAAAAAACAGGTTGGCATAAATATTTATTGAAAAACCTACTGAGTTTAGAGTATTCTGGCTTCCTGTTCTTTTATCAGTACAATACAGAAAACATCTTGAAAATTTTGACTGTATGAAAAAATTAATTTTAGGTGACAGCAAGTTGTGTAGATGGAATCTGATCCCAGTAGTTTTCCAATAATTTCACACTTGACTAGAATTCACCTCTAATAACTGCTACAATGAGATACTCCTCTCACAGATGTGTGTTTATGGTTTCTGCCTCCCAGCTCCCCAGCTTAATCCTGAGCTAGAGTTGCTGTCTGCATATTCTTCCCTTGTCTCTGTGGGTTTCCTCAGGGTTCTCAGATTTCCTCCGACCTCTGAAAAACATGACAGTAAGTGGATTGGCTACTCTAGTATGTGTGTATCGTGTCCTGTGATGGACTGACGTCCCATATAGTGTGTATACCAAACTCACACCCAACGTACCTGGGAGCCACCGTGACTTTGAGCAGGATGATGTTTGGTAAAGATGAGTGAAGGAATGAATGCTGGCCAAATACAAATTGGATGTGATGTGAAGTGATTTTATAGATCGACTTGCTTATGATCACTTAAGTGAGAGCTTTGTAACAATAACATTCATACAGTTCTCTAATTCCATACCTAAAGAGAAGGTTACATACAACAAGCTGTTTTCCTTACAAATGTAAAATACCTATTTAAAAACATTAAACAGTGTAAATACAGTATGCATAGAAGCAAATGCAGGATGGTCATCATAACTGGCTGTAATTCCAGTTGACTTAAAGAAAAAAAAAAACCCTGATCATCTGAGAGTTTTTGCAGTTTCATTATTACAGTTAATATAGTTATTCTATCTCAAACCTGAAAAGGAGGGTTCATTCTATTTTTGGTGTTTAACTGTGCCCAACTGATACATTATCTTTCCAAAAACAATGAGAAGAATGCACAGCAGTGAGCAGAAACACTGACACGGTAGCTGTTTCACTGTTTTAAATCAAACAGGCAGAAGACGTACACCAAAAAGTACATAATGGCAGTTTCAGTTCCATGATTTTGGATTAGCTCCATTTCTGTTTGAATGGGGCAGATTTTGTGTGGTTTTGGGGTTATTTATCTTTGATGTCCAATTCCAAATCCAGAGACTTGTTTTTTAGGGGATCAAATATGAGTCAATATACTGACCTACTGGAAATAAAATGTGCTGTGGAGGGTTTGGCCAGTTCTTTCATTAATAATCAAGTTCTATGTTATCTTTGAATACTATTCAGCTTGATTTCATTTAACATTTTATTTCTCTTTTGCTTGTTTTGACTAGTTCCAAATAGTGAAAGCCTTTGTATCAGTTGGATGATACATTTATTCAAATTGAGGAATCATGAATGTATCTGTCATCGTGCGGTTAGCTTGAGAAGTTGCATTCATCATTTACAATCATCAGAATTCGATATTAGATTAAAGGCCTATAATTAAAGTAGAACCAGAGTTTTTCATTCAGAGGGGTGGTGTAGCTCTTTTTAGATGAGCAAAAGAGCAAAGAAGGGGAACGTCAGAATCTGGACTAAATGAATGAAAATAAACAAGGAAGACGGATGAACGAGTAAAGAGAGGGTATTGAGAAGGGAGGAAACATGGGTGAGATGAAGGATTGTTTAAAAGGGTAAAAGAAATCATAAAGGGGGATCTGAAGAGGAGGATAAGTACTTCATCTGGAATCTGGAGCTTGTTCATTCTGTTATCCATTCAGATTCAGAGTCCTCCATTCCTTGTACATTCCTTGTACTTAATTACAGGTTTATAATG
>JAOUWY010000071.1:14746149-14759542 GCA_025728095.1 Prietella phreatophila | reverse complement strand
TGTAAAACGGGAACATGACAGAAGTATTCTAAACCCGACTCATGTAAACACCTTAATCACATTATTACCTTACTTAGTTTAAGGTCAATAATTAGATTATGGCTGTCCATGTAAACGTAGTCAATGTTGAGAGTGATTTGACCCCGTTTCTCAATGTCCTGAAACTGAGGTCACTATCTAACACAAACCAGTACACATCGCAATACACTAAGAACGGGCAGTTTTTGGTCAAAGGGCATTGCACTGCACTGTGTACATAGCACAAAAACTCATGATGTGATCTGTACAATACTTCAGTTAAAAGAACACATTCCTGTTATATAAGACTGACAAACACTTGTGTGCTTCTCATGGTTAGCTTAGTTAACTTCTCAGTTCCAGCTGTGTGCATCCTATAGTCTGACCTAAATAAGTCAGCATGCAAGTTTGCACAGAGTGGTAGTTATTTCTCTTTCCTGTCATACATGATAAAATCCCACTAAAATCCAATTTGTCCTTATATAAAAAAAATACTTTATCCTGTCATCAGAGAGATGTTTACAAATCATAAATCTGTGCAGTAAAGTAAAGCAATTAGATTTTTGTATTGGACAGCACAGTGTGTGAGGTTGCCTGGTTTCCTGTCAAGTCGCTCTGAAATAGGAATGCATGTGAGCTTTGGAAGTCGTGCAGATCTCTCTTTGGGGTGAAGCCAGCATTTTCCTTCTGCGACTAAATTAGTTTGTTCTTCTTCCATGACACACTCAACCCATGGTTAGGAATTTATTGTAATCTAGGCTTGTCTTTTCTATTTCTTCATTGTTTAACTGTATTGTGTGTTTTCTTTAAAAGATGTGCACCCTGAAGACTCCTCTGTAATGCTCTTAATAAAACGCTTGACCTCTTGTGTGTAAGTTACAGATAGATTTTTCAGTCACATAACCACCAAAGTTCAAGTTCACTTTATTGTCATTTCAACCATATGCAGCTTGTACAGTACACAGTTAAACGAAACAACGTTCCTCCAGGACCATGGCGCTGCATAAAATAACACACTAACCACATGAGACGACACAGAATTAAATAAGATCTACACATTTTTACATGACGTGCACGTGCAAATCCATTAAATTTTTGCAGGAAATGGTGACCATCACTTCTTAGCCCAGTATCTTTTGCATGGATGACACAGTGATAAGCATAATCCTTCAGCACAGGCGCTCAGCCTTCATCCACTTTAATTCCTCTCTGACACAGGAATAAAGTAAAACACACAGTCCCCTTTTACCCAGACATCCCATTACCCCACTAAAACGTCCACCAGCTACATAGATGTGGGCCGGGAGACATCTCTCTCCTCCACATTGCCTCATTTGGCAAATAGAAGTTCTCAGTGTTTGTGACGATGACACACTTGGACTCTCCCCACACTCTCCGTCTCTCGCTCTGAAGCACTCTCTCTTACACAAAAACTCCCTGTCGAATAAAAAGCAACAGCTCCTCCTTATAGGCTAGATGACTCATATGGATCATACAGTTCACTGTAATAATGTAATGTTCATTTAATGACTGGAAAATTAAGGATTTTCATAGATTATATTAAGAATATCATGTAACTAAATTCTCAGGCCTGCTCAGTTCTCATGGCAGCTCACTGACCTACAAAGTTTCTGTCTTTGACAGCTGTTCAGAAGACTGGCTGCATTTTGCATGCAGCCTAAATGGACATTTCATAATATTCGTGTGGCAGTCTGGGAAATCCTGTTGGATGTTGCTGTGGCTGAATTTGCTATGGGAAACAGTCAGAAATTATGAAAGATCAGATTTTTTTCTGCCTGTAATAATATACTTTGACAATCCCAGTTGTAAGAAACAATAAGGACATTTTACTAAAACAATATGGAAATATTTGTATTTAATTTCAATTCTAATCTTGCCTAGGCTTCCTGTAAAGGTCATATTGTCTACGGAGCCATTTCAACAAACACAGTGGTAAAAATAATCTATCTAAAGATATCTAAAACCTTGGTAGATAAGTGTGGTGTTGTTTTTTCACACAATGAACAATTTCACACTTTAATCCGGTTGTTGCATCGCTATGTGCAGTAGCAAAACGGACAGAAGTCTGATCAATTCAGTTTGTAATTAGATACCGAATATCAAAATGCAAGCGGGGAACAGTGGCTTAGTAGTTAACACATTTGCCCTGCACCTCTAGGGTTGGGGATTCGAATCCTCCCTCTACCCTGTGTGTGTGGAGTTTGAATGTTCTCCCTGCACCTTTGAGGGCCTCCTCCAGACACTCTGGTTTCCTTCCCTAGTCCAAAGTCATGCATTGTAGGCTGTTTGGCATTTCCAAATTGTCTATGGTATGTGAATGTATGTGCGCGACTGCGCCCTACAATGGGTTGGCACCCCATTCAGGGTGTCCCTTGTTCCCCGAGCTCCCTGGGATATTCTCGACCTCCCATGACCCTGTGTAGGATGAGCGGTATGGAAAACAGAGTTATTCCTGAGAGACTTGCACAATGCTCATGCTGATTGTAATAATATTTGCTTTATAATTCACACTTAATCACAAATATTCAGTGTAGTATTGCATGCCAAAATGTAATTTAAGTGTGAAAGAAAAATACTGAGGAGAAATAGACTGAAGTAGACTACTTTTTGCAGCCATCAGGAACATGGCAATAAGTGAAATTTATTGGCAATAAAACCACTAAGTTCTATGTATTAATCAATTGTATGACTATGATAGTATACAGAGCATTTATAGTGGAAAAATATCCATTCTCAACAGAGGTCTGTTAGAAGCACTTGATTATAGTTTAAGAAATGACAGTCAAGAGCAATTCAGGTCTTTTATTATTAAAGTTTGGTGATTCTTGTATGCATGCTTTCATATTATACGTACTCTAAATGACTTTAAATAACTCATAATAGAGAGATATAACTTTATATAATCTTGGGCTGTGTAAAATAAACCTCATCCAGTGACTGATGCAGCCATTAAAAACCAGATTTATCATTTAACATATAACAATTATTGATAACCAAATTAATATTAACTAATTCCACCTAAACATCCTATTGGAAAAAATATCCTTTATAAATATAGCTATCCGTTTTTAAAATGCATTTTATATATTTACTTTTCAAATTTCTCTCCTAGTTTTATTTGGGGACAGATTCCATTTAAAGCTTAATCTATTTACTTAGAGTTTCTCTTCCAAGGACATTTAGAAAAATGAATACTGAAGAAAATAATCCACGTGGTTTAGATTTAATACACCTACTATTGTTAACATGACATGATAGTGTTTTATGGATTTATCAGCAAAGTGGGCCTAAATAAATTAGCCCAAATGGACACCATATCTAGGAGGTGTTTCACTCCATGTAATCACCTGACATAACTGTAAATTATAGGCTACAATCTTGGCTAGGAAAAAATCAGCCCCAGTCTCTACTTTATACTTCATACAGTATATGTATGTGTATTTTAACAGATAACAATGATTAACAATAGTTGTCGGTTAATTAGTAGAATTTGCTTTAGATATCATTAGGGAAAGAATGTACATACCTATCTGCATCTAAACCACTTTGTCTATTAAATGCTAGCATAGTCTGAATACATTTAATCTGCTGAATTTAAACTGTGTTATAGTTGATACCTAAACAAACTGCATGGTGATCTGGAAGATTGGACTAGTGAGAATAAAATGACACGACAATTTTCAACTGTCTTATTTCTACAACATTTGGTTGTGCTAAATGAACACAAAGGAATCCTGTATCATCTATAACTTGAAAGTAAAAACGAATGCAATGGTTGAAAAAACAGTCTCGCTATAAGTATAGCATAATTTGGTCCAAAAATATGTCATTCAACCAGACTCTGAGGACGGCTCTTTGTCCAGAGCTGCATCTGGTTATACGATGTTTGCTGATTGTGTTGGTCTCTGGATGTTTGGGAAGTGCATTCTCAGTGGCCTGCACATATTTAACTGCGGTAGTTCGTTCTCTTAGCTGAGATGCTAAGCAGGGACCACCAGTTAGGATTGTGTCTGTGCTGGAGCCTGTGGGTTTACAACAGATGGCAATGAAGCTGATGTGTTAAGTAATTTTGGCCTATAAGGCACACATATACACAGAGTTTAAAACGTGGTGAAGCAAATGTGGACCACCTTGATCATTGACCTCCTTGACCTCCTAACACTAAAAATATATTTCTGAAGTAATATGATGATTAAGAATATTACTATATTTTTACACAGACTTTAAAATGTGTTATAACCAAAATATAGCACTCATGGTACTAATATACACTTCATTCGTCAAAGTCTCTTCAACACAAAAGTGAATCATTTCAATTAGCCCTATGTCTGGATACAAACTTACCCTTAAGTCTTAGTCGACTTTTACCCTGAAAAATTATAATGAAGTTACTGTTGGACTGCACCATCTTTCCTTCTGTCTCACTGGTATGTGAATTCATACAGTATTTTTTTCCACCATGGCTTTTTTACTGGTGTACAAGGTCTCACAAATATTGTCATACCCATGCAAGGCTGGAAGGGTTTGGCTAAAAAATTAGAATTCCTTGTAACACACTGTCTAAATACAAAAAATGATTTGATAATTTAGTCATTGCACTCATAGTCAACTGTGAGTAATTAAACATTTCCCATGCATGATTACACTTATACAGTTATAAAGTTACCATCCTTTATTATACAGGCAATGAATCCTGTATTACACTATGTATTGTACCTCAGTAGAGACTTCATTAAGTCATTACACTGAAACTAGGGAAGGTATGCTAGGGAATGTATTTTGTTCCAATAGTGAGGAATGCCTGGAGATAAATCATACCAATATGTCCTGGGAGTTTTCACAGCTAATCACTACACACTGTTATTCATATTCCACGAAAACCATGCCATTTGTGCAGACTGTGCATGGATGTGCTTATGCATATATGAATGCAAATGTTTTTTGATTACGCCCAAATGTAAGACGAACTGCATCAGTCATTGCAATTGAAGAAGTTAGGTCCCAAGATCTTAAATACAACCAGTCTCAGCGTTCAAATATAATCAGGACTTCAGATATTCTATCCCTCCTTCTCCCACTAAAACAAGTGTCAACTCTAAACATTTATTTCTCAGGTAACAAGCAACAGCTGGATCAGCAAAGACTTTTTTTGTTGTTGTTGTTCCATTGTGTAAGCATGCTTGGAAAGAATGATTTCTCCCAAACGTCTCTCAATTTGTGCTGGGCAGGTTTTTTGGGTTGTTTTTTTAATAGCTCAGCAGTACTGTGACATTAGGTTAAAATAGATGTCTATGAAGCCTTAATTAGGGCTTAGGAAATATTAAAGATTTTGAACAGTAACAAAAAACACCCAATTGCTATACCAGATAAATAGGTTGTATATGTGTCAGTATTAGTAATACTTTAGTTACATTATTAGGTTTTGTAGAAATGACAGTATATCAGAATCACTGGTTGATATAGCTCACTGTAAACAGTTAACATATCTGCAGAATTACTTTTAGGACAACCTTATAGTTAAACTCCTGCCCATTTTCCAGCTCAAAAGTGTTATGGTAAAACTTATTTTCAAACTATTTTTGCAAGATTTTGCACTATAACAATAATGGAAATTCTGAATATTTTTATTATTATAAGCCTGCCTGGATGTTATCATGTTTTAAGATACACCTACATTTTAATTTTGGAATTCGTTTTACTTTTTTACTCAAACAGGGTGCAAACTTTGCTAAAAGCTTGCCTGAACTTTTCTTCTTAATCATCTCAGCAAGACTATATTTTGTAGCCAAGTGTATTTTTTTTTTTTTTTTTTTTACACAGCCATCTACTGTAGGTCAGTGCTGTATTGGGGAACTTGGCAAGTGAGAAACAGACATTTGATATCTTGCCTACAAAAACCTCCTCAGGCATGAAGTTATTGTTCACTCTTTCACAGCTGCGTGAGGAAGTAACTATCTATTTTACTCACAGGAATCAAGGTCTAATCAAGTTCTAATCAGCACCATAGTGGCTCATTGACCTTCCAAGAAGTCAGAATGGGGTATTCCTCATCAATTTCAGTCCAGAATATGCAGTTATTGAACGCCTGTGCTTTAGCCTGTAGCTTATCATTTGTATGTTTGGTTCAAACATTCTTCTTGGGTGGCATGGTGGTGCAGCAGGTAGTGGTGCTGTCTGATGGCTCCAGGTTTGATGCTGAGCACAGACTACTTTCTCTGTGGTGTGAATGTGTGTGTGAATGGTGCCCTGCAATGGACTGGGTATGTAACTACCTTGCACAAAGTGTTCCCTGGGATAATCTCTGGATCAACCATGAGCCTGACCAGGATAAAGCGGTTTCTTGCTTATTTATTGTTGTTACTGCAGCCCACAATGAACCACAACATGAATGAGAGTGTGACCTTTTGGTGGTGGGTCCAAAGCTCACCACCAGAACATAACACAGAGAATTTATTTAGAATATCTTTGAGATTTTATCAATATAGTTGTATTCTCAGCTTAAATTGAAACTGCTGAGAGGGGATATGAATTTCAGGGACAACCACATGGAATGACTGTTGCGAAAATGAAAGAAACAGAAAAGACAAGCAAACATATGACCACAATGAACATTATAACAGTCATGACAAGTATCCTCTTCAATAAACATCAATAGAAGAAGCCATTGAGGTTTCATGAAAATATCTACAATGTTAGCATTTTTGCTAACAATATTAGCTGTTATTAGCATTTTTGCTAACAACATTATCCACAATGTTAGCGTACATTGCTTTACGTGCTCACATGAAGACAGCGTCACCTATTTCATGCCTATCTCAGAGATGACCCTAGATGTGTCTATGGCATGGTTCAGAGCAGTTATATAGTAACCCCTCTTAGTAGCACTGCACATATTATTAGCTCCTTAGTCCCCGTATGACTTAATGCCTTCCAGATGATCCCACCACACACAGTCTTCTTCAGCCTTACTGTAATAAGGACCGTATGTGTGAGGTTGGAATACTAAGGTTGATTGAGTTTGGGGTGAACCACTGTGTCAAGGTTTTGCTAGACCTTGCCTGATCCTGCTGAGCTAACACCACCATTGTGAGCCTGTCCTTGATGATGAAGTCCAAAGCTCTACAATAGAGTCCAGTTTGAGAAAAAAGGTGTGCAGAATGTAATGCTTCAGGAAATTGATGGATGGGTTGAAGCTGGAAGGTCTTTTCCCAAACAGAAGCAGATTAATGTGGCGCAGAGACAATACCTGTACAGACCTGCAAAGTTACACATGTGGGAGAAGACATTTATAGTAGGACTGTTTGGCCCAAATCACAGCTGGGTATTTGGCTCTTTATTTAAGAATGACAGAACTATCAGACTGCTGCTATTCACACCCTATACTTAAATAATTCTCTTGCACTACAATGTAGCATCTGCAATTCTACATTTGCCCATTTGTAATAAAGATGCTGCTATTTCTTTTCTGTATAGTTTATATCATCTGTACAGTATTGTATATCTCTTATTCCAGTAGGAAGTACAAAGTAAGATTTACATAATACAGTACAAGTATCTGTTCATGACTTCAGAATTTTTTGTGAAAGAAAAATATCATCTCGTGAGAAATTCAAAAGATATGGCATGAACCCCATCTCTAAAATGAAACTTAATCTTTGTAACTTCTCATACAACTTGATTATTATATACCACTGAATTGTCTGCCTATTTAAGCTTTTAATTGAATCGTTTTTTTTTTGTTTTCTTTCCTCAGAGAGGGGCTCGAGTAACCAGCTGGATCTGACGGAGCTCATTGGTGTTCCACTCCCTCCATCTGTCTCTTTTATTACTGGATTTGAGGGTTTTCCAGCATACAGCTTTGGTCCAGACGCTAATGTAGGCCGCCTCACACGCTCCTTCATTCCTGACCCCTTCTTCCGTGACTTTGCTATTATTGTCACTGCTAAACCCACCACTCGCCATGGAGGAGTCCTGTTCGCCATCACCGATGCCCTACAGAAGATAGTGTACTTGGGATTAGCATTGGCACCAGTGGAGGATGGGTCACAGCAAGTAGTTCTGTACTACACTGAACCAGGAGCCACAAGCACTCAGGAAGCAGCTTCCTTTAAGATGGCGGACCTGACAGGCCGCTGGGCCAGATTCACTCTGGCTGTGCAGGGGCATGAGGTGAAGCTCTATATGGATTGCGAGGAGCACCACAGGGTTTCTTTCCCTAGGAGCCAGAAGAGTCTTACGTTTGAGCCCAGCTCAGGCATCTTTGTGGGGAATGCAGGAGGAACCAGGCTGGAGAGGTTTGTGGTGAGTGCAAAACTAGGTTTTTTTTCCCTTTGTGTCTGTTTGTATAAGTAAGTATGTTTTTGCATGTGGTCATATGTTTGTGCATCTGCTCTGTGTAGTTTTCATGTAATTTCCTACAACTGCATTTGTACAGCTTTTTTATTAGTTACAATTAGGAACACTTGGGGATTTGAATCCCGCCTCCACCCCGTGTGCATGGAGTTTCCATGTTCTGCCAGGGGTTTCCTGCCCCAGTCCAAAGACATTTGTTCAAATTTCCATATTGTCCGGTTGAAAGTGTGTGAAAGTGTACGTGCAATTGTGCCCTGTGTTTGATTGACACCTTGTCCAGGTTGTCCCCTGCCTTGTGCCCAGACACAGATCCTTATGCTAATACAAGTAGGTCAGGTCAAAATGTTCTACAGGTTTTTGTTTGGTTTGTTTGCTTGATTTATTTAATGCAGTTTGTGCTTGTTTAAGTCGTTATTGAAGAAGGTCTTCAGTCTTCATTTGAAAACAGTCAGGGACTCAGCTGGTCAGACAGCCAAGAGTTCTTTCCACTATCTGGGTGCAGCGGAGTGTTTTGATTCTTATCTTCCTTGTGTCTTGAGAGATAGGGGGAAAATTGAGCCATAAGTATGATATAGAGCAGTTTTTTATATTTGTCTTGAAGTAGGTGGGGTCTAGTCCATTGTTGGCTTCTATTTATATAATTTTTATAGCAATACTGAAACCTTGAGTATTGACCAATATGGAGTTTAAAAAAGAAATGTTTAACTACCAATGTTTAAAAATTTAAATTTTTTCTTAAAAAAACAACAACAAAAGTTCACATGCACATTCCCACCCACAAGCCAGCTCTGCCCATTAGGGAGAGTGCTTCCTCAGAGACACATGAAGTAAGCCAACTGCATCTTTTCAAACTGATGCTCATGCTGCATCACATTGTATGTGATGCCCTGGCACAATCACATACCCCGCCTTGTGCCCGATGCTTCCTGGGGTAGGCTCCAGATTCCGCACGACCCTGAAGAAGGAATAAGCGGTAGAAGATGGATGGATGGATGGATTTTGTAAATTGTAAAAAACTGTAGTATGCTGTCCTTAAAACTGACATTATACCCTTCTATAGCATATAGTAAATTCCTATCATTGCTATACAATAGAGTTAGTGTTCATACATGACACTATCCATGGATCCATTTTCCATACTGCTTATCCTATACACGGTCATGGGGGAGCCTGGAGTTTATCCCAAGGAACTCAGAGCACAAGAGGACTGGGGACACCCTGGATGGGATGCCGACTCATTGCAGTGCACAATCACACACTCCAGACAATTTGGAAATGCCAACCAGCCTAAAATGCATTTTTGGACAGGCTAGAGGAAACCCCCAAATCACAGGGAGAACATGCAAACTCATCACAAACAGGGTAAGGGGGGGATTTGAACCCCTTTCTCTGAAGGTACGAGGCAACATGCTAACCACTAAGCCATTGTCCCCTCCTATGTGAGACTAATAAACTGCAATTCCACCGAAACTACCCGTAACAATTAATCCCAGGTTCCTCCAGACCTTTGTTGTCTGCATTTCAATCGCAGTGTACAGTGTACAGTGAAGATTAGACAAATTAGCCTGGTGACTAGTTTGGATTCAGCACTCTCACCACCACAGCCTGGGTTCGATTCCTGGTCAAGGAATGATTTTTTTTTTTTTAATCTTTGCATAAAGGTTCATGTTTTAAAAACGGACAGTCTGAAATCTGTTTGAAATATATTTCCTGAAATCCGATCATGATATTGCAATGAAAACAAGCATGGAGGAGATTAAAGCTGTGCTGCTGTTGATTGTAATGTATTGCTTTGCTAAAGAGGTAATTGAGAAAATGCTGCAAAAAGAGATGAGCAGTGATAGTAGAGCGAATTCAGAATGCTCGTAATGCTAAACTTAAAGTAAGCAAACGGATTTTATCAGCTATTGCAGAGATTGACTGTGAGATTGACTCTGAGCTTCTCTCTGCACTGTTTTACTGTGTGAACAAACGCCCAGCTCGCATAGCCGACTTAATATTTTTAAGTATACTTTTTCATTGCGGGTCGCCATTTCCAGTTCCCACTGTATTTCATCCTCAGCATAAATGCTTAATAAGTCCTGAACCTCGTTGTCAGTCCATTGGTCGTATTTTTTAAGGAATTCTATTGTGTTGATTCGAATTGCAATAAACAACTGTAACTTGAAAAAAATGCATGTACTCAACCAATCAGCATGTTCACCAACTAATCCCCCCGTCCCCAAGTCCGTACTGTGTAGGGACTTTCTGAGGGGGAAATATTTTACCTGGAACTTAATTTAGACTCTGGTCCCTACGTGGAAACACACAGAGTACCTCCAAAAGTCCCTAGTTCCTGGGGAAAGTTCCAGTGGTGGAAACGTGGCTATAGATCCTGTTACTGTTCCTTTCTACTGATTTAATTTCGGTTTGTAATTATTTCTTGATTCTAGTATCTTAGATTAAAAAATAAATGATCCCTGCTGTAGGATGTGCATTTAATGAGAAGTCTAAATTCATAATAAACATAAAAGGAAATCGATTCTTAATGTGGCAATGCGGGGTCTATCTGCAGCTATTTACTTTGCACAGTGGTTGGACCACTGATCAATTATTGACAGATGTGGTATATGAACGTTCAATAGCACAGCAGACTAATGGCAGGTCTGTCAACGTGGCACTGTTATGTTATGTCAGCATTTCAGTACTGCAGTGGTAGAGTGCTTCTTTGGAAGTAGACTCTGAATGACTCACTGTATGGATGGCAGCTTGTCAGTTGGCCCCGTTGCTCCGGCTGTCAACTGGTCTGAAAACTCTTGGCTTAAAATGCACCATATATTTGATTGTAAAACATACTCATTATGAAACAAAAAGATATGGTAGTTACTGGCAATTGAAATTGTCCGTTAGATATAAATTGACACAAATGAAAAGAAAACCAAAATGAAATAAGAATACTGTGACTCTCTTCATGTGACTTTGTGAATAATTGGCTGGAAAGAACAATGTAAATAACGCGCTGGAAGGAGAAGTTGAAGAAATGTCTCTAGCAGACAGTAGGTGGTTTGAGTGACTTCCAAACATTATGGTGACTGAACGTTTGCCAAACGTCATGGATGAGCGAGCAGAGGGAAGAGAGATGGAGGGGAAGAGAAGTGAAGCTCTTATAATTTGACCAATTTACAGGATTTGGAATAAAAACATTGCTTAAGGTTCTACTTTGTTTTAAATATTAAGAAAGTTTTTTAAAAGTTTGCCAAACATGGATGAGAGAGAACTGAGAGAAGATAAAGAGGGAATGAGGGATGAAGTTTCTAAATTGACCAATTTATAGGGTTTGGATTAAAATCATTGCATAAGGTTCTACTTTGTTGCATGAAAAAGACTAGGAGTACTATTGGTTTAAGTCTTTACTAATATAAAGCTTACATAATACGAAACTCGTATAAACCACAAGCAATATGTATATACAATTAATAAATTATTTAAATGTATTCTGGATATTTTTAACTATAGACTTTAAAGACGGTGTAGAAATCTTTTGTAGCTGCATCTTGTTGTGCTTTGGCCTTTTTTGAAGGATGAAACTGATGTATTCTGCTAAGGTTGCTAGATTGTGTGGAATTACTTTAGAAAAGCCACAATCCCACTTGTCTGGAAACAAACAATCTTCAGTTGATAGCTATCATTTGGTTTAGATATCATTTGATCACAATTTGTTTTCAAGTCAATTAAGAATGTTTCACACTGTGATTGTTTTGGAAAATCAGACCAGTCTGGCAACCCTGCTTTCCACATAAACTACTCATGTGCATGAGTTTTGCACCCATGCCAGCTTGTGGTATCCCAACTATTGGCTTGAGATGAAGAAATGCTGATCTGTCCATAGAAATATGGTGTGCAATTCTCAATTATCAGTAGTAGTAATATTAACTAGTGATTTTGTTTATGTAAAAAAAAAAGGAGGGTTTTAGTTTTTTCATGGGTGATAATTTTTTCCTCTTCTCTCAAACCGAACATTGCGTATCTACTTACATTCTCAGTCACTTTCCTGCTTAAGAGTAGTTGCAGTTGCCAGATAGAGACGCCAATATACAGTTCACCCTAGGCAGCACACAAACATCTGTATGCTCAACAGATGTGTGCATATGTTTTGGCAAGTGCCCCAGCTTCCTGTGCAATTACTGTGTACTGGGTGTCTTAGTTATTTAATCCTTTCCTCATTATAATGCAATGTTGTTGAAGGAACTCCGCAGTTCCAGATCCTTCCATCTGTCCTGTACACTATACAGTCGTAATCACAATTATTTAACCCCCATTGCAAAACAGATTAATTTAAACAAAATTTACAGACTTTCAGTTGTTTGCAATGAACAAATCAAACAAAAAGCAATTGAAATAGTTCAACACAAAGAATGCTTCAAATGGTTTCCCCAAATTCAACTGAAAATGCAACTTATAATGACAGTTTCACAATTATTCAACCACCTGAATAGAATCCCTCACATCAGCACAAATATGCAAAACAGGTGTAGCACACCTGATGCAACTAATCAAGGCAAGTGCTTCATTTGTTGCACCAGGTGTGCTTGAGCTGGAACACATGAAATACCTGAACAGGCTAGAGGCAGGAAATATATTAAATACCTGGACGGGACAGAAAAAGGAAGCTATCAATGGCTGCAAGCAGATTTATGAGAAGGCAGGTTATGAAAAACCCTCGAGTGACTGCAAAAGACCTTCAGCAAGACTTGATGGCAACAGGCATTGAGGTTTCAGTGAGCACAGTAAGGTATGTACTAAATGCAGAAGGTTTCCAAGCCAGATGTCCAAGACGTACACCACTACTGACCCAAAAGCACAAGAAAAGTCGATCAAAATCATAAAAATAAGCCACAGAAGTTTTGGGATTCTGTTCTGTGGAGCGATGAAACAAAACTGGAACTTTTTAGCACGATGAATCAGCGGTATGTCTGGAGGAAGAAGATTGAAGAAGGAACACTCTGTCCAGAGTCAAGCATGA
>JAOUWY010000071.1:14696263-14706291 GCA_025728095.1 Prietella phreatophila | reverse complement strand
CCCACAGATGCTCAATAGGGTTTAGGTCTGGAGACATGCTTGGCCAGTCCATCATCTTCACCCTCAGCTTCTTTAGCAAGGCAGTGGTTGTCTTGGAGGTGTGTTTGGGGTCGTTATCATGCTGTCTCTGCTTCAGTATGTCACAGTGCATGTTGGCATTCATGGTTCCCTCAATGAACTGTAGCTCCCCAGTGCCTGCAGCACTCATGCAGCTCCAGACCATGACAATCCTACCACCATGCTTGACTGTAGGCAGGACACACTTGTCTTTGTACTCCTCACCTGGTTTCAGCCACACACGCTTCACACCATCTGAACCAAATAAGTTTATCTTGGTTCCAGTAATCCATGTCCTTAGTCTGCTTGTCTTCAGCAAACTGTTTGCGGGCTTTCTTGTGCATCATCTTTAGAAGAGGCTTCCTTTTGGGACAACAGCCATGCAGACCAATTTTATGCAGTGTGCGGCATATGGTCTGAGCACTGACAGGCTGAACCCCCACCCCTTCAACCTCTGCAGCAATGCTGACAGCACTTATACGTCTATTTCCCAAACACAACATCTGGATATGACGCTGAGCATGTGCACCCAACTTCTTTGGTTGACCATGGCGAGGCCTGTTCTGAGTGGAACCTGTCCTGTTAAACTGCTGTGTGGTCTTGGCCACCGTGCTGCAGCTCAGTGTCAGGTTCCTGGCAATCTTCTTATAGCCTAGGCCATCTTTATGTAGAGCAACAATTCTTTTTTTCAGATCCTCAAAGAGTTCTTTGCCCTGAGGTGCCATGTTGAACTTCCAGTGACCAGTATGAGGGAGTGTGAGAGCAATGACACCAAATTTAACACACAGCTCCCCATTCACACCTGAGACCTTGTAACACTAATAAGTCTCATAACACCGGGGAGAGAAAATGGCTAATTGGCCTAATTTGGACATTTTCACTTAGTTATTTTGAGGGGACAGCAAATTTACACTGTTACACAAGCTCTAAACTCACTACTTTACATTGTAGCAAAGTGTCATTTCTTCAATGTTGTCACATTAAAAGATATAATAAAATATTTACAAAAATGTGATGGGTGTACTCACTTTTGTGAGATACTGTACATACACACATACTTAAGTTATCCAACACCCATCATCCATGTGAAAAACTAATTGCCCCCTTAAACTTAAAATCTTGTTGTGCCACCTTTAGCAGCAATAACTGCAATCAAACTTCTAGGACTAGGATTTACTCGTATGCTTTGGAACATTGTCTTGCTGCATAATCTAGTTGTGTTTGAGTTTCAACTTACGGACTGAAGACTGGACATTCTTCTTTAGGATTTTCTGGTAGAAAGCAGAATTCATGTTTCCCTCAGTTATTGCAAGTTGCCCAGGCCCTGAAGCAGCAAAGCATCCCCACACCATATAACCCTGCCAAAACTGATGTATTTCAGTCACCTATTTCCTCATCATTTCTGGAATTTTTTTCACACATAATATAACACATTAGCATAGTGTTTTACTGTGTAAGACCTTTTAACCAACTTCATGCTGTTGAAAAGGTTCTAAGTAAGTGTTGATTTGAGTGAACAGGGTTTGAAGTAATCAGGCCTGGCTGCGTCTAATCAAACTGAATCCCATTATGAATACAGTTTCATAGATTTTGGGGAATTATTAACTACAGGGGCAAATATATTTTCACACAGGCCGGCTGGTATTGGATAACTTTTTTTGCTTCAGTAAATAACTATCATTTAAAAACTGTATTTTGTGTTTACTCAGATTGCCTTTGTTTTATGTTAGATTTTTGTTTTAATTTCTGAAACAATTTAGTATGAGCTATACACAAAAGCAGAAGAAATCAGCAAAAACCTTTTCACAGCACTTTACTTTAGAAAAAGATGCTTAAGAAGCAGTCATTTTTGTGAGGGCATTTGGTACCATCCTATCATTGTGAAGACTTGGTCCTTTTGGAGGCTAAACACACCACACACACAGAGATTTTTGTGCAACATTACATTGTCTTGTGAATCAACTATGCATATAGATAGTTCCATTTTGAAAACACTGACCTTTCCTGATTGATTGATTGCATGTTCTTTTATCCTTTTGCCTTGCTCTCTATCTCCCTTTCCCATCTCTCTGATCTCTCCCATCTCCGTTTTTCTGTGTTGTTCTCCTGTCTGCCTTACATTTTTTCCCATTTGTCTCTGCCTCCCACTTTCAATCTTATTTCTTCATATCTGTATTTTTCCTCATCAAACTCACCCAATTTCTCTCAACTGTATGCTCGTTTGATCTTTTTTGTGTGTGTGAGACTTTGGAAATTTATTTATCGATGTTCCTTTGTAAAAAATAATTGCCCTGATGACAAGCTGCCTTAAATTTTTTTAAGTGCTCCGATTCCTCGTGTAATTAGAAATGGATGGGTTGGCAAGCCTTTATCCAGAGATTAAAAAGAATCCAGGCAAAACAAATAATAAAAAAAGAGATTCAAACCACTATGAAAATAATGGCAGAGTGCACTTTGTAGAGTGGGTCTCTTCGCTTCATAAATTCAAATTCAAATGGTGTTACAAGCAGCAAATAAATTACTCCCTGTTTGTACTGGTATCAGAGAACAGAAATCTCCTGGGTTTACTATCAGCATGAAAGAATTTGTTCTGGTGGCAGTAGCTGATAAGTAATTTGTAAATTATTAATGATCTGCCATAGTAAATAATTAGTAGCAACTTTATAATGTTCTTGGTTCTCTCTGAAGGGACCTAAAGGAGATTCAATCATTGGGCCTCCTGGACCACAAGGACTTCAGGGCCCACCCGGTTCTCCTGGTATCGGAAGACCTGGCATCANNNGACTCCGAGGCCCTCCTGGACCTCCTGGACCTCCTGGCTATAGCTCTGGTAAGATGTTAGAGCTTAATACAAACTTAAGCTCTCTTTGGTGTTTTCTAGACTCAGTATTGAAACAGATATCTCATAAAAATGAACTGCCCATCTGTACACCATCTGAACTGTGAAGGATTATGCTTTGTACTAGACTCACTGATAATAATTGTTTTGGATGAAGGACCAAATCAATGCTCCTATCAGCCAGCATGTTTAAAAAACAGTCCTGATGATACTGTTAACATATTAAACTCCTAGAACTTGTTGCCATGTCCACACTCATCCCTCATTCCTCAGTTTTTGTCTATACACTAAATCATTACTAGTCATCTGAATCTATGAATAACTAAATAATAAGCTAAGACTTTACGGGGTTAAACTGCCCTTTCTGATGATGATGTTGATGATGATGATGATGATGCATGCCGGTTATGAGGCACCAGGTGGCCTTTTAATGGAAGTCATGGAAGCATCAGGAAATTCTGTATAAAATAAAATAAAAAGACTAAAGTATTTTTGTGATTTCAGCTGCTGCTATTCCTGGCCCACCTGGGCCTCAAGGTCCTCCTGGTCCACCAGGACCAGCTGCGAGTGGCCCTGGCTCAGTGAGTGACTCTCATCATCACACACCTTTAACCTGCAACACTAAGGGCCATATTCATAGATTAATTACATTTTCATATTGAGGAGTTAATAGTGAAATTGTACAAATTTGAATTCAGATCTCAGGCATGACTACAGCCTCACGCACTACTCAGACTGTTGCAGAGGAGTTGTACATGAGGGATGGAGTTTGGCAAAAACAAAGGCATGTCAGTTATATGCAATTCTGACCTTCAATGCAATTCTGACCTTCCTTGCATTCTCTATCAAATAGTTATTTTTTTCAGGGCTTAATGGAAAGTGCTTTTTTAAAGATGATTGTCTAGACCCTCTAGTAAAGCTGTCAGTGATGAGTCTACTCAAGAAAACTCTGGCAACCTCAGAAACATGAACTGCATTCAAGAATCTGAATAAGCATCCCAGAAAATCCACTTAAGCAACTGCATAAGTCGATTCTAAATACAAGGAGCTTTCCCTGATTAAATATTGATGTATCTTTTGAACTTAAGTTGTGAAAACTGAATGTGGCCCAATGTTACTGTCCCCTAAGCCTATAACATCCTGATCTGTTGTTGCTAATATATTCCCTTCAGTATTGGCCACTGGCTTTTAAATAATGTAAAGATATGTTACATAAACTGGGTCACAAAAGGCCCAAAATTTACAAGCCAAATGCTTGTAATTATTATATTATATTATATTATGTGTTTATTTTTTTCATTTTTAACAATACCTGCATATAATATAAATAATTATCAAATTATTTGCTTCAATATGTTTTTTAACGTATTGAATTACTTAATTTAATCAATATTAAGTTATCAATATCATTAAGTCAGTATTTAGCTTAATAAACTGATCATAATATAATATTAACTTATTACATATTAGGTCTATACTAGGGGTGTCCAATCTTATCCGGTAAAGGGCCGATGTGGGTGCAGGTTTTCATTCCTATTGAAAGATTGGACACCCCTGGTCTAAACAGTTGCCATACCTAATATACAAAATATTGCATCTGTGTGCTGTGACTCTAACGAATGTATGATGTTGTTACAGGTAAAGGAATATGCAAGTCTCTATGCCATGAAGCACGAGCCGTATGCGGTTGAAGAGGGAACGTTTTCCATGGTTACAGATACGAGTAAACTCTACCTCAAGGTCCAAGGTGGTTGGCGAGAGATTCAGGTAATATTTTACTTTTTTTTTATTCTATTATATGTATATTCTGTATCAGTCATTGTGTATCATGTCTTGTATCAGAATGTTTTTGGTACAATACTTCCTAACATCCAGTCACTGTATCACTATTAGTACATTAAAAAATTGTTATTATGAGTTACTGTGAAACAGTTCATGAATGAAAATGTGTCTAATGTTAAAAACTAGCTAACTATCTTTTCTTTTCTTTTGTTTCCTAGCTTGGAGGATTGATTGAGGTGAATTCCCCTACTGTCCTCTCACAAGATGATGTAAGTTCCAGCATGTTTCACTTTCACTGAAAACAGCACTTTTTTATAGACAAAATTTTGTTTTTGTGTGATGTGGGTAAAGAATGCAGCAAAAAATGTGGACCTCAACAAGTCCAGTTTCTCCTTAGGAGCAATTTCCAAACAACTGAAGGTACCACATGCATCTATACTAACAAATGTGTGCAAATATAAAAAATCTTGGGACCATACAGACACTGTTTCATTCAAGAAAGAGGCACAAATTAACTCCCAGGGATGAATGAACTTTGGTCTGAAATGTTCACCTGAACCCCAAGACAACAAAAGAACTGGTCAGGGAGTTAGAAGCATCAGGTTCCAAAATATGTACATCCACCATTAAGATAGTCTTACAGCCTCATGGCCTTAAAGGCATATTGTGCAAGGAAGAAGCCCTTACTCCAAGACTGGCATAAAAATGTCAGACTGAAGTTTGCAGGTGATCACTTGCCTTTTGGAGGAGTGAACTGTGGTCAGATGAATAAAATGTTTTACTGTTTTTCCGTAATAATCAATGCTACCATGCTGTGAAAAAGTATTTGCTCCCATCCTGCTTTCTTCTGTTTTTGTGTAAATCTCATACTAAAGAGTTTTAGATTGTCAAACGAAATACAACATAAAACAAAGGCAACCTGAGTAAACACACAATACAGTTTTTATTATTTTTTTATATTGAAGCAAAAAAAAAAAGTTATCCAACACCTATCACCCATGTGAAAAACTAATTGCCCCCTTAAACTTAAAATCAGGTTGTGCCACCTTTGCCAGCAATAACTGCAGCCAAACGTTTCCAATATCTGGAGATCAGTCTTTCACTGTGGTGAAATTTTGGCCCTCTCTTCTTTGCAGAACTGCTTTAGTTCAGCCACATTGGAGGGCTTTCAAGCATGAACTTCCTGTTTAAGATCCTGCCACAGCATCTCAATTGGTTCAAGTCAAGACTTTTGACTAGGCCAGTCCAAAACATTAATTTAGCTTTTTTTTATTTTTTTGTTTTGAGCCATTCAGAGGTGGACTTACTCCTATGCTTTGAACCATTGTCTTAAAATTTAAATCTGGTTGTGCCACCTTTAGCAGCAATAACTGGAACCAAATGCTACCGATAACTGGAGATCCTATGCTTTGGATCATTGTCTTGCAGCATAATCCAGTTGTACTTGAGTTTCAATTTTGAATTTTGCGTTTCGGACTGAAGACCAGACATTCTCCTTTAGGATTTTCTGGTAGAGAGCAGAATTCATGTTTCCCTCAATTATTACAAGTTGACCAGGCCCTGAAGCAGCAAAGCATCCCCACACCATCACACTTCCACCACCATGCTTAACTGTAGGTATGATGATCTTTTTGTGGAATTCTGTATTTGGTTTACGCCAGATATAACGTGACCCCTGTCTTACAAACAGTCCACAGAACATTCTCCCAAAAGGTTTGAAGAAATTCAGAAATTAAAATTTCACCTCACCACTCTTCCATGGATGCATTTGATGTTGTCCTTGGCTCTTTTGTGACTTGCTGGATGAGTAGTTGTTGTGCTCTTTGAGGAATTTTGGAAGGTCTGCAATTTCTGGGAAGGTTCACTACTGTGCCGAGTTTTTTTTTTTCCATTTGGAGATAATGTCTCTTACAGTGGTTCTTTGGAGTCCCAGAGCCTTTGAAATAGCTTTGTAACCCAAACTGATGTATTTATGTACATTTAATTAAATTGGATAACCACGGGGGGCATGGTGAGTTAGTGGTTCGCACACTTGCCTCGCATCTCCGGGGTTGGGGGTTCGATTCCTGGATCCCCACTATATACGCAGAACTTGCATGTTCTCCCCGTCCTTCGGGGGTTTCCTCCAGGTGCTCCAGTTTCCTCCTTCAGTCCAAAGACATGTGTTGTAGGCTGAGTGGCATTTCCAAATTGTCCATAGTGTGTGAAGGGGTGTGATTGTGTCCTGCAATGGGTTGGCACCCCATCCAGGGTGTGACCCTGTGTAGGATAAGCAGAACAGAAAATGGATGGATGGGACTACAACTTTTTTAGTGCTACATCTTTGTAATTTTGGCTTTAACGTAATATCATAATATTTTCTGCCAGATACTTTCTGGAAGATACATGATATTGTTTTAAATGGCCAAAATGTACAGTCTATACACATCAGTTAAAGTGTGTGTACTCACTTTAAACTTTTTCATCTTAAAAATTCTTCTCTGATCCTCTTTAGGCTCACCCTTTAATACTGACTCCTCGATTCAGCAATGGTCCTAAAATTCACACAGGAAGTGCGGTAAGAATGGCTGTCTTTCTCTGACTATTCTTTTCTTTTCAGCTAAAAAAAATACATGATATTATTATTTGTTATGGTTTTGTGTGAAGCTTGTAAGGGGAAAAAAATCATTGGTTTAATTCTAGCTTGTATTTCTGTGGTTTCCATGGTTCCCGTTTTAGACTATAAATTATGGTGCTGTCCATCCAACGCTGTTGTAGAACGTCCCAGCTAGTCTAAGTTTATTTTAGTGGTTGGCTTAATGGCAGGTCCATTTGAATAATGGACGCTCCAAAGCATAAGTATACAAAAGATGAAGAGAATCTGACAAATAGCACCTTGCTGTGTTTAAGCACGTGTTTAGGAGACTTATTTTTGTGTTTCAGCGTGTTGATATGTTTGTCGTGCTTCATTAGAATTTGATCACTCCTGCTATAAAGTGTATAAGTTTAGATTAACATTTACATATGTAATGAACATGCATATCAATTACTTTTAGATTGGCAATTTTCTCCACAATTATTTAGCCATCTGTACTTGACATATTATTATACATTGTACTATACACTGAACTTGTGATTATTTGGTAAAAATGGCTGTTTAGCATATAATGAATGCAATCCAAAACGTAACTATTTCAACTGTAAGATTTCAAGCTAAACATCACACATTATGTGTGTGTCAAAAAAAAAAAGACAAGCAGATACTGTATAAATGTAATCAAATTGTAAAATCAATCTCACATTTCATTATGAGACTCATCATTTGGGTAAATATATCTCACAGCTCAGGCTGGTTGCCCTGAACACACCACTGACTGGGGACCTAGGCTCCATCCACTCAGTGAATAAGCAGTGCAGACTACAAGCTCAGGCCATGGGCATCCGAGACGAGTACAGGGCTTTCCTTTCTCACCACCTACAGGACCTGATCGACATTGTGCAGCTGCCCTACCGCACCAGCTTACCCATTGTTAACCTCAGGGTGAGCCACTTATCTTCTCTGATATGTAGATGTGTTTTAGTAAGACGGGAGGGGTGTTCAAAAGCACTAAAAACTGACTAGCAGCCATTTCTGTTTGGAGATTTAAAGCTATTAAAATCTATTCCAGTTCATATTTTCTTTGGTTTGAGCTGAAAATATTTTATTTTCCTCATAACAGTAGATTAAATGAAGTGTCTATCCTATTTTTTTCAGGGTGAGGTTCTGTTTAAAAACTGGGAAAGCATCTTCTCCAATCACATTCTCCCCGGTGGGGTCCCCCTCTACTCTTTTGATGGACGAGATGTGATGAGCAATCCTTTCTGGTCAGTTAACTATAACACCGTTAACACCGGTAAACACCTAGAACTAGTTTGTTATAAGAAATATGTAAAGGGACAGCTAACCAGTGTAGCTTATATGGAATGTATGTCAAATGGGCTGATGTTTTGTGCATCGAAGAAGACCGTAGCTGTAGAGTTTTTAATATATTGTATTTTAGTGTGGTTTACCAGGAAGATAATAAAAAGGAGTGGTACTTATAGTAAGTAATTTACATTTACTCATATGGTTGAAGCTTTTATCTGAAGTGAATAACAAATTGAGGGTTAAAGGCTTGGTAAACCTAACAGTGTCAGATTGGCAGTGCAGGGTTTTGAATTCACAAGATTCCAATCAGTAGCCCAAAGTTTTAACCACTGAGTTACCACTAGCTATGTATTAAGTTTTTGAGAGGTACTAATTCCTTATGGTTATTATAGCACGTCATTTATATATTGGCTAAAACAATATAATATTATTATTATTAATAATAATAATAATAATAATAAGAATAATAATAATAAACGTTATTTTATAAAGTGCCTGTCATGGAACAGGACTGGAGGCGGATGCAGGCGCAGATCAAAGTCTTTAATCAACTTAAAGACACAAAACCAAACTAATCCAGTCTTCACAGGCAAACGGGAAACGTGGCAGAACAATATCCTTCCAGGCATGAAAATAAACAATACCAACAATACAAACACATCAACTAATACCACTAATAATACTGAGCGACGTGCTCAGTAACATAATTTAACTCAAACACAAACACCTATGACAAATCAAAGTAATTAAGCTAACGCTCAATCCAGGAAGTGAGCGAACCGAAACAAAGTCATGTGACTTGTCCGAAGACAAGCCACAGTGCCATCTGCTGGCCATATCATGACAGTGCCTTTGAAGCAGCTTCTCAAAGCACTGAACATAAAATCACAGTTCACAGAAAAATAAAGCAAATAAAAGTTAATAAGAACAAAAACAACAACATTAATAATAAAAAATAAATATAAAACAATGCCCTGCAATGGACTGGCACCCTGTCCAGGGTGTACCCCGCCTCATGCCCGATGCTTCCTGGGTTAGGCTCCAGGTTCCCCGTGACTCTGAAGAAGGAATAAGTGGTAGAAGATGGATGGATGGATGGAAATATAAAACAATCTAAAAACACAATCAGCAGTCGAATGCAAAAGTCTGGGCGTCCCTGAGTTAAGGGGGAAGAGAGTATTGACAGAAAAAGCCCTGTCACCAATAGATTTTAGGTGGGTTATTGGAACGGTTAACAGAGTACACTGTGAGGAGCACAGTCTGCGATTTGGGGTGTAAGGGATTAATAAGCTAGATAAGTATTGCAGAGCCAATCCATGTAATGCCTTGTTCGTCAACATCATGATCTTGAAATCGACACGGAACCTAACCGGGAGCTAGTGTAAGAACTTCAAAACAGGAGTAATATGGTCACATTTCCTGGTTCCCGTCAGGATCCGGGCGGCAGAGTTCTGAACATATTGC
>JAOUWY010000071.1:14671898-14683477 GCA_025728095.1 Prietella phreatophila | reverse complement strand
TGTGTGTGTGTGTGTGTGTGTGTGTGTGTGTGTGTGTGTGTGTGTGTGTGTGTGTGTGTGTGTGTGTGGAGCACGGAAGAAAAAGCCGCAAACACGCTGATGTAGAGTTATCTGCCCGGGGGAGATGTTCTCATGGAGCTGGTCACACCGACAGCGTCTCGTTTGTGTTTGACTTCACCATGCACTTTAGGACTTCAATAAGATGCGTGTGTGTTGCCAGATAATCATTTTGCTTCTCGCCTGCAACTTCTGCGCATTCGTTTATACTCAGGGTAAGTCTGTTTGGGGGATTATTGGATTCTTGTGTGCCGATGAAAGTTGTGTCGTGTCTCTCTGTGTGAAGGGAAAGTGATGGGTAATAAACCTGTAACTGTACCCCAGGCGTGTTTCTTTTTCTCGGCTACTTTTGTGTTGGTTTGTGTTACAGTTCGTGTATTCTACAGGCCGGTTATTTTTGTTGTACTGATATCGAATTGGTCGTAACACATAAAAGAAAATAAAAGGAAATAAAAAAACAAGCAAGGTTGAGAATAAATATGAATGATGTCTTTATTAAAGTGTATGAAGGAGGAGTTTCGATGGCCGGTGTCCGTTATTCCGTCGTCATTCCTCCGAGCAGTTTCACACAGCGCTGACAACTCGGTCAAAAAGTCCGAAATGACACTGAACGCTCACCTCCAGCTACACAACATGAAACCAACACAATAACACTTAAATCGTCTGACGACCCTTATGTATTCTCCGTTAAAAACAAACAAACAAACAAAAAACTTCAACAGCCTGTAATACTCAGCTAATGCTGCCTTCACGAGCCGTCGGAATTATTGTGAATTTGAGTTTCCGATCTAAATACTATGTATGAACGTCATAGTTACACTCTCTTATGGATCTTTACAAATATTTTTTTTTTCACCCTGGTTTATAATTTGTCGCTATTAACGTTTTATCATGACGGAGGTTATTCTGTATTATCATTGTTATTTTTTTTGTTATACTTTTAGTAGTCGAATCACTGATTTGATAGTGGTTTATATATCTAGCTACACCCATAAGTGCATTATGTAAAAAAAAAAAAATAATGTTTACAGTATTGGTTACATGTTAGAAAGATACCAAATTACTTCAGGTTTGATCATTTGGAAATCGTAGAGATTTGAGTACTTGGATGTGAGTATCGTAAAACAAACAAACAAACAGAAAAACTAGAATTCACCAGAGAATAGAGGAAGCACGTGAAGGCAGCATGGGATCACTTGCTTCACCGCGGTGAGTGATTTAACCATGTTCAGGATTTGTCACTTTGTGTCGAGTGCAGGATTCTGTTTTATTGGGATGTTTGGTGTTATTTGATTGTATTTTCGAGAGACAGAAAATTGTGAGAGAGTACAGTGTAAGAGTAACAGTGAAGTTCTCACTCTGATGCTGGAGCCACTTGACATGTTGCTCAGTTCTCCATTTGGCTCTCCTTGTTTTGCATGCTGTTGAGAAGCAAATGGCAGTTTGGCAAAGTGTTAGGCTAAACCCTTGCCTGAGAGCTATTTCTTACTTATTTCCATATTCAATTCGTGCTGAAAACCAAAGAAACTAGGCTATGAATGAATGCCTTTATTGTCACTATACACATGTACAATGAAATTAAGAGCCACTCCTTATTACTATAGGAACCGTCACAGAAATTCTAATGGTTTCAAACCATCATCTAACCATTAAAACTGTTACCATTACCGTCATTGGTCTTTCATGGCGTCCATTAGACATGACATGCCGCCAAGAGAAGGCAACAGTAGAGACCCACCGGGAGCATTGAAGTTTCCATTAAAACCAAAACAATTCCCATTAAAGCCATTAAGACCATTAAAAATTCTCTGAGGGTTTCTATGGTTTGTTTGGGGGGTTTTGTTCAGCAAGGATGATTTAATCAAAAGGCTACAGAAAGCAATTTGTATTAACAATGACACCTCGGACATGGTATTCACCTGGTATTCACTACCATGTGTGACCGCTGACATTTAAAATAATAAGATCACATCTGATGGTAGGTGAAACCTGTGTGACATGTAATACCTCCAAACTCTGTTGACATTAATCCTGTACAACTTATGAAGTTGAAATACTCAAGTAGTAAATTCTGCTTCTTCTACTTCTTCCTCTTCTTCTTCTTCTTGTTATTATTTTAAAGAATTGCTCCAGATATCAGACTTTTCAACACCAAGCTGTCCACGGGTTTTCACTCACATCTGCCTGGTGTCTGGTCAAGTAGCTTCTCATGTTGTACCTATTTGAAGTTCTCTTTTTTCCGGAGTGAGCATCTGCAACCAATTTAAGCTCCCTGCAAGTGAGATTCGGGACACGAGGGGGTGGGGAGAGGTGGCACTGAGAGGCGCCCCGCACCAAACAGCTTTACTTCGTACGGCTCGTGGCTTAAGCACTGTATCGGAAATGATGTACATTTGCAGTATCTCAGGGTTCTCGAGTTGTGTGAGGTCTGAGATGTATGCAATTGAAAGGCATCCTTCACTTAAAGACAGTTCCCAAACCTGGGAAAATGTGTAAGTAAGAAAAAAAAAGAAGTGATCTTCAGTTTTCAGAGTAAGACCTACTACAGGACTTCGTTACGCATTTTATGTTTTGTCATTTTTTTTTTTTTTTAATTCTTCGACACTTAACTATGTTTTCGGTAGCCGAACAGGACACGCCCGCCTAACACTCTGCTATGCCCTTTATGTTGTCCCAACCCTTTGTAAATGCGCGGACATAGAGGTGACTGTCGTTCAAGGGAACGGATGACTTGGGGCAGGAGCAACATGTCCAGGTCCTGTTGGGACCTAAGAGGGAAATGATAAGTTCCACTTAGGCATGCTCTCTTTCTCTTCTCTCTTTGTTCCACATGATAGCCTGTACAGGAGAAGGGAGGTACATATATGGTCCTTTTGCTCTCCCACAGGTGCCTTGCGTACAAGTGCTTTTATCACCTCCGCCTTCCCAAACGCTACATCTTCTGATCTGAGTACACAGAAATTTCTGTCCCTGTTCTGACATTAAGCTTTCTGTTCCTGGTTAAGTCAAGCAATGATTTAACTGTCAGATCCCCACGCTGTCTCTTTTTCTGTATATGTACACTCTGCTTATATCAGCATTAAACTAAGGGGGCGGTTGTGGTGCAGGTGGTTGAGCGAGTTGTCCACTAATCGTAGGGTTGGCGGCCCGGATGACTCCACATACCGAAGTGTCCTTGGGCAAGACACTGAACCCCAAGTTGCTCCCGGTGGCAAGTTAGCGCCTTGCCTGGCACTTCTGCTACCATTGGTGTGTGAGTGTGAGTGTGTGTGAATAGGTGAATGAGACACAGTGTAAAGCACTTTGGATAAAAGCGCTATATAAGTACACCATTTACCATTTACAAGAAGCTTTCAGTGAAGTCTGTGTGACTTATTTGCATTACCGAGCCTGGTACTGAGAGGGTAAGAGCAGTGTGGGTCCAAGAATTAAATTCTGAAGACGATATCGACGAAATCCTATCATGGCCTTTTACAGTATGAAGAAAGTGAACGCAGACATGCTGGAAAGTCTGGGAAAAGGGGCTTCGGGAATATTTTCATGAAAAATATTGTATCTCACTCACGTCTTTTCTTTTTTTATTTTTGTCTCTTTCTCTGTTTACCTCTCTCTCGGTCTCTCTCTCTCCCTCCCTCACTCAAAACACTATTTATTGGCTATTAGCAGAGATGTGTTTTTTTTTTACCCTCTTCCTAAATAATGGATAAGCATTATGGAAGTGAAATCTGAACCAATATTGACCCGCAAAGTGTCTCAGTGCCCACACACACTCAGTATCAATAAGGTATGTCCGCGGCAGGAAAATCACAGACCCGTACTCAAAAGTAGCATGTTTATGTACATATTACACATACACTGCAGCATTGTAGATGTGACACCACACGAGCATGGGAGTTTTGACATTTCCAACAAACACATATCATCTTTTTGAGTACTTTTGCATAACTCGTGTATAATGCATATAAAAGCGAAATATAATGCAAATAAAATTCACTGCTGGGGGAAATTGGGAGAAAACTCCTTAGTAGGAAATAACCACATATGAATGTTGAAAAGACACGAGAACAGATTTTTCAGTGATAATAATCACTTCCCTGTTTTTCACATGGTTTCCATAATCCAGCGTAAGGTTGCCATTTGTATGATGCTGCTTATAAATAAACAATTTTACCGCTATAAGACTCTGCTTATTATTCGCTGATCTGTTGAAAAGCATATTAATCAGTAGCTACAATGGTGGGGGGTTTTTTTTCAGTAACTACAGTAAAACTAAGCTGTAAAAACTACAGTTTTCTCCCCATTTCTGGTCGCCTGATAATTCCCACCCACCAGTCAGCTCTATCGTATGATACGACAGTTACTAAGCCAGAGAGGATGAAGGCTAACGTATGCTGAAACATGAAAATCAGCCAACAACATCGTTTTCGGACTGCCACTCTTCACAGGGCAGTGTGACATAATTTATCAGGAAGCGCTATCTGTTCTGTTCTACATACATGAAGCTCACAGATACTAATGATTAGCTATTGTCATTAGTGTCCATGATATTGTGCTAGAGTGCTAGCCATCCCTTCTACCCTGAGTGCATGGCCAGTTTTGCTCCCACGGACAGAGTCCATCATCAGCATTTTGAATTCACGATCTCCCGAAGATAGAGTGAATGCTTTTCTGTCACACTACTCAGAAATATAGTACTTAAGACACAGCTATAGGTTATTCAGACTGTTGTACATGTCTTTTTACATCATGACAGATCTGATTAGACCTAACTGCTGTAAAGGTTTGTCCTTAGTTTGTCCTATTTCCCACATTCTGAATTAGTCATTTAAATTTCACAGGATTTTCCGGTTTTGCGATTGCAGAAATGAACGCAAAACCAAGCAAGCGCCACAATATTCGCAGGAGCTTGCAATTTTTCAGATTGCCGCCACAGGTTTTCAGCAGATTTTGGCTAAGACGCGTCATGTGAACGTGCATTCAGCCAAACCTCTCTTCGATTCACGTGTCAAACACGAGTATAGCTAAGAGGTCTCATTTACCAACAAACGTCACTGTGAAAGACCGTGCAGAACAATTTCGTGCAATCGCGATTTCGCCAATTTGAGTAGTTTTCCGCAGAAAAAGCACAAAAAACTGCAAGTTGCACCTCAAATTTTGAAAAAGCCGCAGCAAAATCAAGCATTTTTGGCCGCAACAGAACAAAACCTCCTGTATGATAAATCCTGTACTAAAATCCTGTATGAACTGTTTTAAGATACCGCCCCATTGTTTACGTAGGTATTGCATTGTGCACACACGTTGCATCCATTTTATTTTTTTGCACTATGCACTGTAGATGTGTCGAATGAATGTAGGATATGCACAGCTGCCATCTTGCGTATGTGCATGCATAGTTAAAATGAAGTACAGAGCTGGCTAGTGTGGACCCTTCTATAGATCCTGGGACTGTTTGTCTTTGTTTGTCTCTTGCACTTTGTTTGTCTTTGTCTGTGTGAAAAACACACACTAAACATTCTTAAAAAAATTTTGCACTTAGAATCTAGGAGAAAACACATACACAGAAAAGATTTCCACACTAGATATAATCCAATACATCGCTTTATGTGTTCCACTTTGGTTGTGTGTGAAAGAAGTGCAGTCTACAGCCTTGAGCTGCAGTGTTTTTGTGGTTATATTGATATAACTAAGTTACATTATTCATTGCCAGTCCATGCTTTTTGCCCTGTGGCTCCTGATGAAGTCACATGGTTTTGTTTTTCAGTATGTTGCTCTGCATGTCTCGTGCAGTGGTAGTGTGTGCTGGTTAAGCAACTCGTAATAATAGCGCAAAAGCTGTCAAACTGTACAATTTGATTCGAATGATACCGAGAGAAGCTGAAAAGATAACGTCAGATTTCTGTATGTGTCTGTGGAATCGCACTTATTCTCCGGTCATTGTCGTATTCTTATTACGAGCTGGATGTTCGGACATGGTCCCTCAGCTTGTCAGGATTAGGAGGCGCTCTTACGTAACAGGGTAGGACGCGTCTCTCGTTTGATCCTTTGCCAGCCGATCTGTTGAGCAAGTCCACCAGTCACGCTCTTCATCTAAACATATGCAAACCATTTCATTCATTGCGTCCTCTCTCTGCCTCTTCAGTGTGGATGAGGATGACATGTCTACAATGTGTCTTCTGATGTCTTGTTATTGAATCCGAAACAGTGGTGCTCTTCTCCTTTCTATGAGAACTGGCGGGTTCTTGACATCTGCTGAATAAAAGTGAGAACTCAAGTGCTTCAAAGCTCGGCTAACACACACCATATACATGTTAAAACACCTGGAGTACACATGTGCGAAGCTCCACAGGCAGATTCATGTTGCGACCACATCTTTTTGCCATCGTCACCTACACGGTGCATGCACCATGAGGATGCCATCGAGTTAACGTATGTAGATATTGTAAATATGTATAAAATATATCCAGATGTATTTACAGAGGCAATGTAACTTTGCAATATTTAACTTTCTTTGAAGAAACATTTGGAGTTCATTTTTGAAAAGTCGGGATTACACTTTTTGGCCATGTGCTTGAGCTAACAGTTTAGGACAATATCATGCGTAGATGACTGGCATGTGTTGGCCATGTTTGGAATGTTTTTATGGTTTCTGCTCTTTAGATCTTCACTGAACTGACCTTGGACAAGCTATTTTCCAGATAGCCTTCTAAACCTAGTGTCAATTTCCTTATTGAGAGCAATTTATAATTCAGTTGCACGATTCAGAAATTAGTCACCGCTTGGATTGAGTAGTCTCTGATTCATGGCGATTACACAGCTTCAAACGATATGTTTTGTAGCCACTGTGTCCCGTTTGAGGACCCAAAAAGAAATAGTTCACTTAGTAGTATGTGGCTCCAGCCTTGAACTCGGAGACGATAATACAATAACCATTCACTGTTTCTCTGAAGTGGTGGCTGTGTGAGGCTTTCCATGAAAAGGCAAATTAAAGAAAACCTGAATGGAAATGCACTCCACGGCTCATGCTCACCTCACAAGACTCCATTCCTAACGAAAAGGCGTCATAGCTTTTTTTAAAATTTGCCAAAACTCATTTGGACAAGCCTTTGAAATAATGGGAGAGTGCAGTCTGGGCAGATGAGAGCAAAACTGAACTTTTTGGCTGTCATTCTACACACCATGTTCGGAGAAGAACTTAAAACACTTAAAACACTATACCTTCAGTGAAGTTTGGAGGTGGAAGCATCATGGGGCTGTTTTTCATCACATTGCACTGGCAGACTTCCTATAATTGAAGGAACGATGAATGGAGCCCTTTACCGGGAGATTCTTGAGAAGAATCTGTTGCCATCCAGCAGGATGATGAAGATGAGACGTGGGTGGAACTTCCAGAAGGACAACGATCCAAAGCATACAGAAAAGGAAACTCTCAATTGGTTTCAGAGAAAAAAATCAAGGTGTTAGTATGGCCCAGTCAATCACCTGACTTGAATCCAATTGAACAAGATATAAAACCAACATGCTTAGAAGAATGGGTCAAAATCACACCTGAATACTGCGGCCTATTAATTTCTTCATACAGGAAGTGTCTTGAAGCTGTCATTACAAACAAAGGCTTCTCCACTAAGTATTAAATACATTTCAGTTAGCGTGTTCAATACTTTTTTCCCGTGTCATTCCTCTTTATTACACATCATTTTATTTATGGACTTGAATGTTGTGAATTCTTTATATTTCCAGATTTCTTGAATTAATACTGATGAAAATTTCATGTGAATAACATCATTGTAAATAGATCTACTGAACAAAAATATTGACGCGTCCAATGCTTATTTCTCCCACTGCACCGTAGGTCATGCGATCATATCTAGATTCATCTAAACATAAATATTGTAATGAAGAAGAAATGAAAGTTTCATCAAATATCACAGCAACCGTAACCAGAAATTAAATATCAATTATTGAGGGTGAATGGACAGAATGTACATTAAATGTTTAAATCTATCCATTATGCTGCTGTTTTCATTCCATCCACAGGCAATAAAAACAGCCGTGCACTTTGGGTATTGTAGGCTTCCATCTTTAATCACTTCTACATGATCTGGAGAATTTTTGACTATTCATGACTATAGTTCATGGGAACACAGATTCATTTGCATTTTCTTTAAAATGATGTAACGACTGGAAACATGGCTTGTGGTTTTTTTCTTCAACACTAACTTTTATCATCCTGGGTGATAAAATGCCCTGAATACAGAATATGCCTAGTTATTAAAGGCAAGTTGCCTTTAAAATTCTTGCCTCTAAAATTCTTCTCAGTTCACTAAAAGCTTGGCTCTGTGTCGTAAATGTCTTGACTGAGGTCATGTTTTCAGGAAAAGTGAGAGGATTTGAATGTTTTACATTTATTCGTATTCCTTCCCTCCCAGTCATTCCAACAAGAGATTTAGCTATTAAGGCATGACAGCATTTTTGCTCATGTCAAAAGTTGATTAATTGATGCACAGGAAGTCAACTTTGACCTGGAACCATTATTCGTTCTTCCTCCAAATGGCTGAGCTGCCGAACTGGAATGCGGGAGTAAAAACAGACATGAATTGACCATTCAACATAGTACATCTTTATAACTCTACAGCTACTATATATGGGAGGGAGAGTGCAGTAATGGTCATTTCGTGAACAGCTAAAAGGCTATTGAATCGTTGGCTTGTAGCAATTATTGTCTGTTCTTCCTGTATAAACTCAGGAAGCAGTGTGCTTTCACTCCAGCTGTGGAAAAAAAGCAGCCATAAAGCCGAAAATCAGAGGGAAAAGGAAAAAAAAAACCTATGCAAAAAGGAAGTGCATTGGCAGGAATTTCAAGCCATGATTTGTGTCTCGTAATTCCACTCTTCATCACCTGAAAACATTTTGCAAGATTTTCTATTTCAGACTTTGTTTGCCACTGAGTAAATATCCTTTGCGTCCCAGCGTTGGCTCTAGCTGAGCCGTCTGTTTCTTATGATTGAAAGTGGGAAGAACATTTTGACTCTCCGTGAGCCTCGAATGAACCATGACCAGCTTGAGCTGGCTCAGAAGGATAAACAGCCAGGACCTCGTAGTCACACCCTCTTATTAAACCCAGCAGATGTTCCAATCAAACCTCCACGACACCTACACCTTGGCAGCACAAAATGAACAGGGGTTGTGTACAATAAAATTCACTCAGGCCATCGAGCAGTAGGACTCCAACCACAGAATATGATTTTAATGCAGCAGTGACTGTTCAGATTACCATGCACGGAGTTGACACGGCACACTCTTAGATATAACCTGCTCTCACCAGAAGACGTGAAAGTTTAAATCAGACCTCCGTTTAGGAAAGGGCTTCTGAGTCAGCCATGAGAGAATTTACTGTACACACCCTTCTCTCACCCCAGCAACTACCCATAAATTCAAACATCATGGTTACACTCTGAAACTTAGCCACATAAGTGCTGTCCACAAGGAGAGAAAAAAATGCCCTTTGTAATTATCTGTAAAAATAATGGAAAGCGAGCACAGAATAATGTGGTCTGGTATAGATATAGGCCAGGAGAAAATCCCTGTATGTTTCCCAAAACAGTTGGTTAAGCATGACACAGGCACCATTCACTGTCTGTGCAAGAAGAAATGTTTAAAATAAATAAACAAATCCTGGACAAATAATTGACATGGGGTGTTATATTAGCAGGTCTTGAAGAAGTCCTATTGTTTTTGTTGTTTGTTTGTTTTTAAACTGAAATTTAGAATATGTCACGATATGGCCAGCAGATGGCACTGTGGCCCATCTTCGGACAAGCAACGTGACTGTTTTGGTTCGCTCACTTCCCGGTTGAGCGTTAGCGTAATAGCTCTGATGGGTCACAGGTGTATGTGTTTTAAGTTAATGATAATTTGTATTTAAGCACCTGAGTTACTGAGCACGGGGCTCAGTATTATTAGTTGATATGCTTGTAGCGGTCGTGGCGTTTATGCTAAGAAGGATAGTGTTCAATGCCACGTTTCTTGTTTCCTGGTGAAAACCGCATTTACTTTGAGTTTTAAGTTTATGTTTAATAAAGAGTTTGTTCTGCACCTGCATCTGCCTCCAACTACGTTCCGTAACAGAATAAATGTTCCAATATTTTTTGAGAATGATAATGGAAAATGGAAATGATAAAGGGAAAACAATGAAGCAGCTTTTTAAAAAAAAAGTCTGTCTTTTTTGGCACACATTAAAATAGGAAATTAGTCTGCGCTTTGATAATTAACAAACTATAATATATTGACTCGTTTTTAATTGTTGCTGCTTGTTTCACCACAAAGTCTAGAACAGAGTTGATTTGGAAGTGCACAGTGTTCTCTGGGTAAAGATGTGTACTCTGGAACCTTATTTGCGATCACAGAAATGAAGGAGAAATCAATCAAAGGCGCAGTATACTGAGAAGCTTGCAATTTTCAATTTTACCTCAGATTTTCCGCAGATTTGGGACACTGTGACGTCATCACAAGGTACATTCAGCCAAAGCCCTCTTCGATTCACGTGCGTCGAACACGAGTACAGCTGAGAGGTCTCATATACCAACAGACATAACTGTGAAAAATTTGTGCAATCGCAGTTTCACCAATTCAAGTAGTTTTACGTCAAAAAAAAAAAAACGCACCAAAAAACACCAAGTTGCATCACAAATTTTGAAAAAAAAATTCTGCCACAGTAGTTACAGTTACAAATGACTTCATAAAAAATTGAATCAGTAACATAATCCAAGTATCACAATATGAAAGTAATGTAATATGATTACTTTTGGATTACGTAGAGCTTAAAAACATTCCAAACAACATTCAATGTTTAGATTTGTTTCAATAACTTGCCATCGGGAGCAATTTAGGATTCAGTGTCTTGCCCAAGGACACTTCGGTGTGTGCAGTCATGTGGGTCGGGAATCAAACCACCAACCCTACGATTAGTGGAAGCCCCAGATTAATAATCCCCATCCCTGAATTGACTACTTCACTCTTTTCTCCTCTCCACTAATAGCTGGTGTGTGGTGTGGTGCTGGCACACAAGGGCTGCCATCGCATCATCCAGGTGGATGCTACACACTGGTGATCGTTGAGAAGATCCCCCCTCCCCCCATACAATGTAAGAGCGGTATATATATCTAAGGTATTATTATCATTATTATTATTATTATTATTATTATTATTGCTTTGGTTTTAGATGTAACTGTAACAGATTACAGTTACCATTTTTTTGTATCCTAATAACAAAACGCTGTAACCTGTATTTCGTTACTCCCCAAGCCTGCCAGTAATTGCAGATAAACATCAGAGTCACTGAAAGTCATTCAATAATTTTAGAATTAAACTGACTCTGAAATGATAACAAACAAGCAGAAATATGAGAGATTTTTGCAGTATTGATCAATGTCTACATCTATGCATTCTAGCTTGTATTTGGGAAGACTTGTGGTGGTTACTAAAATAAATTTAGTAAATAAACTTAGTATGATCAGACTAATATA
>JAOUWY010000071.1:14634213-14645646 GCA_025728095.1 Prietella phreatophila | reverse complement strand
ATAGATAGATAGATACTTACTTATACATAAGTATTTATGCATTACTTTTTATGGATGCAAAAAAAGCACTGAATTAAACTATAGTCCTAAATGAATAATATATATTCTGGTGTATGTATTTGGTTCTTTTCAGTCTTATATAATTGGACAGTGTAAAGTTTTAGTCTTAAGTTTATATTTCTAACACTCAGTTCATGGATTTTATTTTAAAATAAATGGAAAAAACGGTATTGGAAGTTTAGCTTTATCATCCAATTAATTGAAAAAATTATCAGCCAACTAATCCATTATGAAAATAATCATTAGTTGCAGCCCTAAATGAAATTCACTTTGAGCTGACATTTTTACTTCGACTTTCTTTCATTGCCAGCTCACATATATTTCAATCTAAATATATTTACTGTGTTTTCAACTGGATTTTTCCTTTAAACAAACAGAAAAACATACAGCACAGTTTTACAGTTTAAGAATAAAATCAAGTAAGCACAAAAAGACTTATTAATGTTATTACAGACATCTTAAAGTGGATTCCATTCAAAATGCAATATCAGCATGGTCCTACCAAAGTCTCGGGTTTCACTGCAGGAGTTACAGCGGATATAAAAAGTCGACACACCCCTGTAAAAAAAAAAAAAAAAGAAACCAAGATAATCATGTCACAACTTTCTTCACACCTTCAGTGTGAAATTTCAAGGAATGAAACAATCAGAAACTTTTGATGGAAAATAAAGAAGTTACAATAACCTGGTTGTGTAAGTGTGCACACCCTTTTATAATTGGAGATTTGGCTTTGTTCAGAATGAACCAATCGCATTCAATTGTATGTTCAAAAGTAATTACCATACAGCTGTCATCAATGATATTACGCTATTTATCTTGGTTTCGTTTTTGTCTTTTGTCATAAAAAAAACTACAATTTTAACAGAGATGTGTAGAATTTTTCTATCCATAGTAAATGAAATGTGAATTTCTTTGCAATCACAGCTGAGCAGAAGAATCTGTCCACTGAACCAGTTCATGTTTGGGTAGTAAGGCAAGTGCAAACGTCCACAGTATCTCTGAAGTCTTATGATAATTTCTTGTCATTTCTTTGCAGAATGAGCTTTGGATCTGCATTAACTCTACCTTACCGGGTAAGACTTGAAGCCAGACATGCATCACATGATGTGTGCATGGTTTTTATCTAAACCCACCTGTTTTTTTCTCCTCAGTACCTGTAGTCTTAAAAAAAGGATATAATGCTTTCCAAGTGCAACTATTTCACAGCTTGTATGCACCAAAACTTCATGTTACACAATGTCCATTAACCCTTTCATTTGTAAACTAGTTGGAAGCATTAAAATTACGTGACATGGATTTTGTATTAATTTCAAATTTACATGTCATTTTAATGCTGACTAGTTTACAAACAAAAGGATTCATTTGAATTTGAACTTTGACTCTATATTCATTCACACATATGAATGAATAAATGGATTGTCCATGTGTAGGACTACCATGAGTAAGAAAAGTAATCTTTTTTAAGTTTTACAGAGAACATTAGTACAGATATACTAGAGACATTTTGTATTGATAATCTGGAGAGCAACTGAAATCCAGACAATTATTTAGGTTAAAATAATGCTCTTTCAAGTCATTTGGAGGTGATTTATACCTTATATTTTTCGAAATAATAATAATAATAATAATAATCATGATGATGATGACTGGCTGTCTATTAGTGTGGACACATTGCATGAAAGGGTTACAATAACTGTCCAAGTCTGATATGATCCAGGCCTGCAGACAGGACATTAGAAACATATTGGGCAAAATGTATTTGTAATAATGATCATGTTGCTGTGGTTCATAAGAAATGTGCATGTATTATTAAACTTCCAATGAAAGACTGAGAGAAAGGGAGATTTTTTTTCTATTCTGTGCCTCTCTACCATTATGTTTGTGATCCTTTCTAGGGGCATCAAGGAAATCAGATGGATGGGTCGGCCTTGGCTGCTGTGAACTGGCCATCTCCGCAGAGTGCCGCAGGGAATGCAAACAGGTACAGTAAATACTGAGACGATCTCAGATTATCTCGGTCCTGGGAATATTCTACTGTACAAATACACCGTGAGGAAAAAAAACTTTTGAATATAGTTACATTTATTTCTAGACGTTTTTATTTATTATTTTAAATTATTTTTATAATTCTTTATTGTGCTGTGTATTTATAGCATCTATTATAATTCTCGGATGCTTTACTGTCTTCTTCTTCTTCTTCTTCTTTCCCAGGCTTCATCTAAGAATGATATCACAAAAGTATGCAGAAAAGATACAGAGGTAAGTCTGTGGGAACAACAGGTCAGTTTAAAAAAAAAAACTTTACAGTAGAGGTGGGTGATTATTGCAAAAAGTTATATTATATCAGGATATGTAAACAACTTCCAATAAAGTATTTATTTTGAATCAGAATTTTAAAGATGGTTACATAAAGAAAAATGAAGTTTAGTGCGGCTGTATCGAAGTCTTGAAGTGAGAGGTTTCTGTGTAGGAGTTTTGGATTTCAGTGAAATTTTATTTCAGAGTTTACAGCAAGAAGCTGACTTAGCAAAACACTATTATTTCAATTATTCTTACGCAACATTTAATGAATGGTCTAATTGGGGCAATGGGACACCACTGGGGCAATGCTGGCTGAGTGGTTAAAGGCTCTGGGTTACTGATCAGAAGGTCAGGAGTTCAAGCCCCAGCACTGCCAAGCTAACACTGCTGGGCCCTTGGGCAAGGCCCTTAACCCTCAATTGTATAAATGAGATAAATGTAAGTCGCTCTGGATAAGCGTATCTGTCAAATGCCATAAATGTCAAATGTAAAAGGAGTGTCCAATGTTAGAGCTTTGTAACAGTCAGATAAAGCTGTAACTTGAAGAATTCTGATCAGGACAGAAGGCTTTACAGTTTTTTCTCAGTAACATAACAATCTGCAACATTTTATTTTATTTTTATTTTTTTTGTCGGCAGGTGAGGGAACTACTGTTTCATGGATGTTTTAAATTAAATGTAGCTATAAATGGATAGAAAGTATGACAGGTCGAGCTTTAATTCTTAATAAAGTTATAATTGTTGGCAGGTTGCTATGGTATCAGAGGAATAAAACACTTCATGATGTGCTGTTAGGAAAATAATCAACTACAGGGTGGTAAAGGCTATCTGATTCACAATAGGCACACTAGGTGGTTTCTTCCTAATTTATCATGATATCAAGATCATACTGATATATTGTCCAGGCTTTCTTTACAGTCTGTAGCAGGACTAATGAAAAAGTACAAAGAAATCTTAGTTGTGCTTATTGTATTTAACCGACCGATGGGCTATTAATTAACCAACTGATTAATGGGTAATTCATACACATTTATATACTTTGCACATTTTCTCATAATTCTTCCTGGATGGTATTAGTTCTGTCTCAGCTTATTTACCTCTGTTTTTATTTTTAAATAAACCGACAAACAAAGCTCTAATCTAATCGAACCCCACAGCACTCATTAAAAAGTTTCTCAGTGCTGACTTGTGAGTTGTTTATTTCACATGACTTGGAAGTTTATTGCAAGTTGCTCTGTTGTCAGAAGTGGGACTGAATCTTAATTTGTCTTTATTTCTGTGTCTTTATTTCTGCATCAATCATACCTCTCTCACAAAGCGGTTTCATACAGCTAGAGCTAAGACATCTGGGTTTGGCCCAAATATGGGGGGTCATGAAGGAAAAACAAAACAACAAAAATAATAAAAATATTAATTTTTCAGTGTAGTACTTGGCACATATCCTGTCATAGCTACGTTTTCCCCTCCCTTTATTTCCTCCTTTAATCTGGATCGCCGCCTTTGTCCAAACAAACAAACAAACCACTGGGCATAATGTTTGGTTTGGAGGAGACACACTCACGCTTTAAACCCTGAGCCGCTTTCATCTCACGCGCTCAATTTACGAGCAACCTTGTTCCGAGCCAAAGCACGAAACAGGCTTAAAGTTATGAAGCATTACGAGAGCCCCAAGTTTGTTTGTTTTTTGTTTGTTTGTTTGTTACTTGGCATGCAAATCAAAGTAAGGTGTTAATGACTATTCTAAAAGGATGATTTTAATTGACGTTTAAAAGAAAGCTTGGAGAAAGATCATGGCTTGAACGGTATCTTCATAAATTTCTATACAAAAATATGAGATGGGAGGTTTGAAATGTCTGTCAAAGACGAAACACAGCCGTCTGAACGCTTTCCAAGTATTTGATCTGCTTTTACTTTGATGTCGATATACAGAAGAAAACAAAATGTGTTAAACGAAGCACTGCCAAAACCTACAAGTAACAGAATTGCCTTCTCTATCAAGGATGTTATCGCTTTCTATCCAGCAGTGCCTGTGTTTAATGTGCTCTTCTTTATCTCCTACAGAAACCACTCTACAGCTGTATCTCCAAAAATGAAAGTAAGCACTCATAGCATATTCTTCTTTAGAAACTAACTGAACGATGCATTAAAAATGATACAAACTCAAATATCTATTGGTTGTCTAATTTGGAGTAAATATTGTGTAATACTGACACTGCTGTGTGAGTTCTATGTATGTTATCTTGTGCGAAAAGGAAACAAGACCCCCATTCAACTTGGCAAATCATGTTTCTGTGCCTGCAGGGCAGGGTCATGACCTCCCATCTCGCTGAAATTTACCCTGATACTGAGCTCACGAGTGAATGAAATGCTTATTTGTGTTCATATGTGTGAGCCCTGCATTGCAGACACTGTCAGTCACAGATGCTATGAATTTCCTGTCCAGACTTTGGGCCTCCGGACATGTAGCCCTTTGCATAATGGGGCATAACCTCTGGTTCAAGTGACCCAAGGGGTCCATGACATATTCAGGGTTTTTTTAGCTACATATATTTACTACATAAGTACAGCGATTAACATTAAGTACAGCTATAACATTGTGCCACCAAAACAGCTCTGATTTATTGAGGCATGTACACCACAAGACCTCTGAAGGTGTTTGGTGGTGTCTGGGACAAAGATGTTAGCAGCAGATCCTTTAAGTCCAGTAAATTACGATATTGGGTGAAGGGGGGTACTTGGTCTGCAGCACTGTTTAGGTAGGTGGTACATGGTGTCAAAGTAACATCCATGCGAAAGCCAGGACCCAATGTTTTACAGCAGAACATTGCCCAGAGCATCACACTGCCTCCATTGACTGACCTTCTTCCCATAGTGCATCCTGGTGCCACATCTTCCCCAGGTAAACGACATGCACACACCTGACCGTCCACATGATGTAAAAGAAAACATGATTCATCAGACCAGGCCACTTTCATCCATTGCTCCATGGTCCAGTTCTGATGCTTATGTGTCCATTGTAGGCGCGGGGTGGACAGGCATGAGCATGAGGACTCGAACCGGTCTACTCAGCAAGCTGCAATGCACTGTGTATTCTAACATCTTTCTATCATATCCAGCATTAAGCTTTTCAGCAGTTTGTGCTACAGTAGCTCTTCTGTGGGATTGGACCAGACGAACTAGCCTACTCTTCCCATGCACATCAGTGAGGGCGTTGTCGCCGGTTCATAGATACAAACCACTGCATACTGGGAACACCCCACAGGACCTACCGTTTTAGAGATGCTCTGGCCCAGTCGACGAGCCATCACAGTTTGGCCCTTGTCAAAGTCACTCAGATCTTTATGCTTGCCTATTTTTCCTGCATTCAACATATCAACTTTGACAACTGACTGTTCACTTGCTGCCTAATATATCCCAAATCTTGACGGCTGCCATTGTAACAAGATTATCAATGTTATTCACTTCACCTGTCCGTGGTTTTAATGTTATGACTGATTGGTTGATTTATTTGTTTGAGTTACAGACTCAGTTTAGTGGACGAATTTTTGCAGTTTTGAGAATGTCATGAGCTCAGTTTTTATTGGTGTGTTGTGTTCTTGCAGTGGGCTCGGTGTGCTGCAGCTATGCCGGGAGACACACTCACTGCCGGGAATACTGCCAGGCCATCTTCCGCACAGACTCCTCACCCACTGTGTCTCAGATCAGCACTGTCAAGGAGTACTGCCAGAGCATTAGCCCTCAGCTCATCAGCTGCGTGGCCAACTACACCAAATCATATCCGACCAGGAGTCCCATCGACAGTGAGCACACCTCCTACACTCTGCACAGCAAAATGACCCATCTAATTATTAATCCAGTTCATATTAGCCTACTTTATCATGTGTGACTCTGCAGGGAAATTCTAGGGAAAAAATTATGCAGAATAGGCTTTTGACTTCTGGGGTTCGATTCCCCGCCGGGGCCATGTGTGCAGAGTTTTCTCCCTGGACAGTGATTCTTGGATTTAACCAAATAAAACACACGTTCAGTTTACACACTTGCATTATCCCTTTGCTAACCGCATGTTACATTCACCTTCAGGGTTAACTAGACTTTAAAATGCTATAACTTTACTGGGTTTGATACACTATACGGCCAAATGTTTGGGAATACCTGACCATCACACCCGCGTGATTTTTCTTCAAACTGTTGGTACAAATTTGGTAGGACACGTTTATCTAGGATGTCTTTGTCATTCATTCATTTAGTCCTTAGCTGGCATCCGGTTGAGGGTGTCCTAGAAGCCAGTATGCTGCTGTAGGTGCTGAATGGTCACGACTTCCCGTTCCATACAGATCCATGGCTAAGTTCCCCAGTGCCCTTTCGCCACAATGACCACCTTCCTCCTTTTTCAGCCGGGCTTAGGACCGTCCTTGGCGGAGTACACACTCGCACATACACTACGGACAATTTAGCCATGCCAATCAGTCTTTCCGTCCTGACAATGCCCCTGTGCACAAAATCAAGTTTGTAAAGACATGGTTTTATTGTGTTTGATGTGGAAGACCTCGAATGGTCTGCCCTCAACCCCACTGAACACCTTTGGGAGGAACACTGCATCCCAGGCCTCCTCATCCAACATCAGTGTCTGAACTCACTAATACTCTTCTGGCTTAATGAGCTCAAATCCCAACAGCCACACTCTAAAATCTAGTGGAAAGCCTTCCCAGAAGAATGGAGGTTATTGTAACCACAAAGAGGGGGTAAATCTGTAATGTTATGTTCAACAAGCACATATGGGTATGATGGTCAGGTGTGCACATTCTTTTGTCCAATTTTTTTAGTGTATATGTAAAAGAGAAACTATATATAGTAGAAAGTGTCAAAATGATTTTAGTTCCATCTAAATCACCAGACTGAAATTTCCTATAATCATATGAACCTATTTCACCCTAAATGAAAGCATATGAACTCCAGCTACCTAATTTACCAGTCATAATAAATTTCCTCCTCATTATTTTACTCTCTGATATTCGTTTGCTTGTTATGGTTTCATGCTTTATGTGTTATTGCAAAAACATGGTTGATGTTCATGTTACACTTGTTTGATGAGCAACGTTAAACCATGTCATATCCAAAGAAGCAATAGATGAAATGCTTGTTACCTAATCAGGACATTTACCTTTTCCACCATGCCAGTAAATCCCTATGCATTCTTCTTGTCATACTTTCTAACCATGTGCATATGTGCTCCTACAGGCCTGTACTGTTGTGACCGAGCGGAGGAGGCACACTGCCAGACGGCGTGTAAACGGATCCTGCGCACCATGAACACCGAGCACGAGATCATGGAGGGCCTGATTGCAGAGTGCGGAAGCCAGCCCCTCCCCCAGGACCCACTGTGGCAGTGCTTTCTGGGTAGTGCTCACCCTCCGGCCAAAAGTGACCCAGAGACCTCCCCAACAGCCAAGATGGACTGCGCCAAGCTCCACTGCTGCTCCAAAGCGAATACCTCACAGTGCAGGTCAGCTCAAGGTCGCATTTTTTTAACCCAGGTTTTGGGTAGCGTGACATTTTGCTTGGAAAAGCATAACCCAAAGCAGATCAGCACACAGGCCCACATGTGTTTGTGCCTCTGAATGCAGTTGTGTAACTTATTTTTCATCAGAGTTATGTGCCAGGAGATCAGCACCAACTGGGGAACTCAGACATGGCAGGAGTTTGACCAGGTCTGTGAGTACAGCCCTGTGGAAACAGATCTTATCACCTGCCTGGCAGATGTGAGGGAACCATGCCAGCTGGGTTGTAAAGATCTCACCTACTGCACCAACTTTAACAACAGGTAACAAATAAAAAAAAAATAAAAGCCCCCAGCTTGTTTCTAAAAAATCTAGAAGGCCGGAGTTCTGGTTCGTCCAAATGAGTTACTTTTAGGCCAGTTCACACTGAATTTTTTTTTTGTTGCCTCTCAACATGCATAGGCTTCTACTTTAAAAAAAATAATAAATGTAACTATATTTTAAAACCATAAACTATGTTGTTAAGGACTTAGCAATATTAGCTCTAGGAAAGTTTTAGTTTTAGGAAGGTTTTCAAGAACATGACAGACAGGCTTTTATAAATGCACCTCAACTACATGTATCATGCTAGAATTTTCTAAAATAGTCCTCTGATTAACCATCTATAGGTAAACAGAAGTTATTCCCATGGCTGCAGTTAGCTAGCCAGTCTAAAAGAGAACATGATAACTAAACAGTGTTATGTATTTAGTTGTTATGTTAGTCGATTTGATGATTAGTAAGAACAAGTTAACAATATTAACACTATTACAATTTTAATACAATATAGTGATACTATTCTAAATCATGCTAAATTGTTGAGTAATTATCATGGTCCCATTCTGTTCCCATTAGAACTATCTATATGCATAAATTATATGCTTTCATATGCTTTGATGTATGATGTTTGTATGTTCCTCTACACAGTCACTATTTTACTGCATGTGGCATGTGCTTTATCAGACATTGACAGTGAGTTGTCATACATTTATTACAATGCCATGCAATTATTACATAGTTCTCAAATCCTAAAATAACTGAAAGCGCATTTATCTACCTAGAATTCACCTATGGAAATGTATTAGATGAAGAAAACTATTAAGATTTATTCCCTCTGCTTTAGACGTTTTATCTTGTCAAAGATATCATTACTTATAGGATCCTTGCCCACATCCCCCAGAACCTCAGGCATTCAAAGCAATCCAAACTATTCTGTGTATTGTTTAGACTGGACAGCGTTGATGAATCTTTCTTTAAGATGACAGCACCCTTGCCTCTACGGCGGGATTCCAAAGGTCATGCAAACAAACCCTGGCTTTGATTTCCTTTGAAGGTTTCCTATGGAGAATTGCACTGGTGGGCACCCCTGCAGATTTCAAAAGCTGTTGCTTCGGGGACTTGGCAGTGGCACAGAGCACAAACTGAACACAAAAACTGTTGGGGACAAATATGGTTGTGGAGCATTGTGCTCATCTGCAGTGTTGATCAGTACCAGGAAACCCTGCACACAACCCGTCATCGAAGGATGCAGAGAGAAAGGGTTGATTTCACCTGTGGGGATGCTGTTTGAGTCAGCGTGTGCATCGACAGGAAATGCAGTACGGAATATGGAAAGCTAGTGTCAGAGCTAGTATCAGCTGCATGTTGAACCATACATTGAATGGTTGTGGATCAACTTACATTTACATTTATGGCATTTGGCAGAAGCCCTTATCCAGAGCGACTTTCATTTATCTCATTTATACAACTGAGCAATTGAGAGCTCAACAATCGTAGCTTGGCAGTGCTGGGGGCTTGAACTGCTGACTTAATTTAATCTTAATCATCATGATCATTTTAGGGCACTTTCACTCGTATGAATATCATTGCCATGAACAAATCAGAGTGAAATTTATATTTTTGGTTTGTTTGCTAATTGGTTTGGTTTCACACTGCACATAATTCAACAAACCGAAAAAAAAAAAAAAAACTCTTTGACTGAGGCATATTTGGGCTGCTTTGGGGATTAATGAGCCAGTTTACAAGCTCACATCTAGAAAAATGCTGTCTGTAACCCAAAATACACCGCATCAAACCTCACTTGGAACTGGGTGGAAACCACTTTACTTGGACGGTGGAGAAAGTGTGGTAGTGCCCATATAGCTCAGTAGGTAGAGTATCTGATTTTTAATCTGAGGGTCTAGGGTTCAAGTCCCTGTTTAGGTGTTATAATACTCGCTTGTTTAATTCTCCAAATTATTTGAGAGAACCAGTGAAACCTAAAAACATCAAAAGTGCAATTTCTTTGCTTGTATTTTTCTCATTTTTAAGTCGCTTTGAATAAAAGTGTTTGCTAAGTGAATAAATGTAAATGCAATGTAAATGTGAACCAAGTGTGATTGCTGTGTTCTCACCTGTCTAAAGAATCTCACCAACAGGAAAAATCCACCAGGTTTCAATTAAAATGGACTAAATGTTGTATAGGTGAAAACTACCCTAGTGATCTGTCTGTATTACTAAAGGAATGTCCTCTTTTTATCGAAGCACAAAGAATTAAGCACAATAGGCACAGTTTCACACTTTGAGGTAGGATTTAATAATGTAATGCGCTAGACTCATGAGAAAGCGTCATATGCAGGAAGAGCAATACACAATTCAAAATGCTAACACACAGTGCGTTTACATGGACAACATTTACATTTATTCATTTGGCAGACACTTTTATCCAAAGCGACTTACAATAAGCAAAGTGATATATCGAGCAGAGAACAGTACAAGTGGTGCTACTATACAAGATCCATTAATTGAGTTCTAGAGGAAGCAAAGTGCACAAAGTAGAGGTGTAAGTGCAACAATAATCCAATATTAACCTGATTAACACAATGCTCTGACTAACTGTATGTTGATACGTGAAATTCTGGAGGGAACGTCAGTGACTACGTTTACATGGACAGCAGTAATCTAATTATTGACCTTACTCTGAATAAGACAATATTGTGATTAAGGTGTTTATATGAGTCGCTTTTAGAATACTCCTTTCATGTTCCTGTGTTACATGTTATAGAACATAGTTCGATTAACGGCACGTCATTACGTCACCATGCCACGCTGTCCGATGTTCCCTCCAGAATCAACATACAGTTCGTTTTCGTTATGGTACCATATACTGTTTTGGGTATTTTTATTTAAAGATTTTATGAACTTTTCAAGTGCAGTTAATTATTTGAAATGCTGTATGTGCAAATAGACAACTGCTTGAAGCCGTGGGCTGTGTCCCAAACTGCGTATGTACCGACTATATAGTATATAGAGATACATGTGTTTCATCTACTACAGGCCTATAGTAGGTATGAACGCGGTTTCAGATGCAGCCGCGCTCTCTTGTTTGCTGTAAAACGATTGAGCACTGCTGTGTGTGTATGTGTCCTGTCGCAAAATGCGGTGAAAACTCTCACACAACCTTAATAGGCTGTGGGGCTGTGGTTCAGGTGGTTGAGTGAGCGGGTTGTCCACTAATCGTAGGGTTGGTGGTTCGATTGCTAGCCTGGGTGACTCCA
>JAOUWY010000071.1:14474889-14487912 GCA_025728095.1 Prietella phreatophila | reverse complement strand
CAGGGTGTACCCCGCCTTGTGCCCGATGCTCCCTGGGATAGGCTCCAGGTTCCCCGCGACCCTGAAGAAGGAGTAAGTGGTAGAAGATGGATGGATGGGTGGAATTATGCTTCCTGGAACTTTAAAAGCAATCTTTACATGGTACTATGCAAAAGATTAATAATTAGTAAAATGAGGATAATATAAAAAATAGTAGAAGATTAAATACATAATATTAAAAGGACATTTTAAAAATCCACCTTAATAAAATTTTTTAGCCTGGATTTAAGGGTTCGGTGCCTTTATCACCTGGTCAATTGTAAGCCGCATCTACTGACTGTGAATTCTTTTTATTTTATTTATTTTTTTAATTTATTCTATCTTACTCAGAATCTGGCTTTACAAAACTGCTTACACGGAACATGCAGGCATAACTGAAGAATTGATTTGTCTTTTTCTAAAGGTCAGGCTGTAAAGTATTTCTGTGAAGCTGGAGAAAGATTGAGGCATTCTGACATTTTCATTACAGAGGGGATGGACAATGCAGTTTGCAGGAAAATACTGCTAATAATTACTAAACAAACTGAAAAGGTTTTTGAAACAGTTTGCTGGTTAAAATTTTTTTATGACTTAAAACCATTTTTTTTTCTCAGTGTAAACCCTCATAACCCTGAAACTGTGTGCTTCTTGTTGTATAAAAGTAACCAGCAGGGGGCAATGTTGCTTTTCCAGTGCAACATGTCTTCTCTATAATACACATTTCTAATTAAGTTTTAAATAGTGCTATGTTTGACTCTATCCCTTTCATAATTTATCTTGATAGTTTTATAGTTGCCTTGAAATATAGCATGCTTAAAAACATGTGTATTATTTTGCTAATCGAATCAATAAGCTACGAGAAGTATTAGACTCACACATGGTTGCAAAAACACCTGTTTGTTAGTTAATGGAAAGAGGTGAAGTTTGAAGAAAAAATAAGAACAATTTAAAAGACTGGCTGCTCATTGCTCTTTTGTGCATGGTTACGAGATTTCGTATTATCTTATATCTTATTATTTAAAAAAAACACAATAAATGGTCAAGGTCAGAAATTAATTTCAGGTGCTGGAAGACTGATGAGATTAGATAGCAGTGGAACCAATTTGAATGTGCATTTTCCCTGTAACAGCAAAGATAAAGAGTTAGTTAGTTGCTAAGGTGCTTGTTGACTACATCTGTTGTGTTCATGAGTTATTCTCATCAGTGCTTATTCTATGCTTGTTCTGTTTATTCTTTTGACTCTATTCAAGTTTTTTGTTTTTATTCATTGAGCGTAATACATGAGCAATTTTTCCTGTCTCACTTAATTTTTAAGCTGCAGACCAATCCATGGCACTAATTTGGATTCTTCAAAGGCTGGCTCATTTATCTAATTGCACAGGAAAGGCAAAATCAATATCACCATAGTTTAAGTGTTTCTAATATATGTGAAGTCATATACAGAATGTATTCAGACCCTTTCAATTTTTCCACATTTTATTTGTTACAGATGTCATTAAAGCTGCAAGCAGCGTTTCACAGGACCAAGCAACGAATGCACAGCAAGTGCAAAGCGAAGCCTGAAGAACACGAAGAGGAGAAATAGAATGTACATGAATGAATAAAAGATAGGTTCAGAAGCACAGCTGGGTGTAAGATTGAACAGGAAATGAACAGAACAGAGGCATTTATTTGCATGCCAAGAGGTTGAAAGGTTAGTGCAATGCTGAGCCACAAAAGAAAGGAATCAAAAGACACAGCATTACAAAAACTTTTAAGAACTTGCACCAGACAGGAATCAAACCCAGTACTTTCAGATCTTGTTTAACACAGTGCACAACACAGAGAAAGTACGTCCATTTGTTTTGATGCTGAGGAGAGCTTCCGAGGTGAAAATGATTAGTTAGAATGTCAGAAGGTACTGGATCATAACTTTTGAACAAACACGAATATCAACATTCTGTTGTCACTTTGTGTGCTAATCATCTGAGCTAATTTTGGTAAGGTTTTTTTATTACTATTTTTTTTTTTTTTACAGAAAAAATCTTATATCTCTGTAGAACACTAGGTTGCGCTGTGTTGAGATTTCTCAGGTACATGGAGGATCTTGTGATCAACATTAGGAGAGTAATCGGAGGAACTAAATTGCTTTTATATAGGACAAAGTTTTCAACAATTAAAACCATTTTAAATGTGACTTTTTAAACTTCTGGCAGCGCTATAGAATTGGTCCTAGAGACCCCATGTAATTGGTCCTCATACTACCCATGCTCATATCAATGAGTGTGCCAAATGTTATCATTTTCCTAATTACAGTTCAGAGGGCTGCCATAGAATCCCAGTGGGGAAGAAGAAGAAGCAGTATAATAATAAGAAGGAGAAAAAAAACTAACTGATACAATAGGTGCCTATGCACCTTCTGTGCTTGACCCCTAAATAGAATACAATTGCAAATTTATCAGAAATCAAAAACTGAAATATTTCATTTAGATCATTATTTAGACCCTTGACTAAGGCACTCCAAATTGATCCACTCCTAAGTAAAAGGTATGTGGCAGGCACTTAAAGGAATCTGACAGCGTAAGGAAAAAGACTCACTATGAGACAAAAATGTAACTTTGGGCTGAACCCCCCCCCAAATAATCAGGTACTGCTCATCAACTGATAACAGCATTCCTATGCTGAAGCACAATGGTGGCAGCATTATGCTGTTTGGGTGCCGCAGCAGGGACAGGAAAACTGAGGAAAGGATGATAACCTGCTCTCCAGTGTACATGAACTAAGACTGGGGAGATGGTTCACCTTTTAGTAAGACAACAATCTGAAGCATTCATCTATGGTGGCCCAGCCATAGCCCAGTCTCTGTATGTCCTTGAGTGGCCCAGCCATAGTGCAGAAAACCAAAAACATCTGTAGAGAGACCTGCTGATGACAGTTTATTGATGCTTCTCATCCAATCAGATTAAGTTTGAGTGGATCTGAGAGTATTAATGGGATAAACTGCCCAAATCCAGGGGTGCAAAACTTGTAAAGACTATATATTAACCCATTATAAATATAACCCATTTTTGACCAATCTATAACAAAATGTCCAAAAGTTGACCTGATCTGAGTACTTAGAACCCATCAGTGATGTATGTTGGTTATTAAAACAGAGGATGCACTGACGTCTGTTACTGAAGGGTATATCTCTGTATGTTCAGTTTTATCCATCCATCCATCCATCTTCTACCGCTTACTCCTTCTTCAGGGTCGCGGTGTTCTGTTTTATCTATTCCTCTATTGGTCTGCCCTCCATTTTAATTCTCAATCTCTCTTCATAAGTAAGAGCCTCAAAAGATTTTTCAAGAATCTGGTCAACAAAATTAGTAGTGTTTGCCCGCTAAACAGCTAACTAGCTAGTTATGATTAATGATCAAATAATCAAAATAATTTACAATATTTACAGTTACAATAATAAAGGAACTGTTATGGATTCAGTTACTGATCGACTGCTGCTGCTCTGAGCACTCTGCAAGTCTGGCATAGATACTGTATGTTGAAATTGGAGCTGTCAGTCATGTTCATTACCATTCCACCGACTGGCAGTTTGTTACAAGGTTAAATCCCTTTGAGAAATCTTCCAATCATCATATGGAGAAGACGTGCATGCGAAGAGCACACTGTTCCATAAACATTGAGATATCTTTTTCTATGCAAAATCCACCCACTCACACTCCCATTCACCCCGACAGAAGCTGTGCGTCCTGGCGGAACCCAAAATGATGTATTAAAGCATTTTGTCCAATGAGTGTTAATCTTTGCTCCCATTAAAACACACTGTATTTTAATCTGCTGAGAAGGCAAAAGAAGTCGTGCTTCAAAGCAGTTCTATTGTGGGGCGTCAAAGGAGATTTTCACACAGGCCATGCTGTCTACTGAAAACAGTTTGTGTTAAATGAACAAACAGCATGACATTGCAGTTTGATCATTTGATTCGCTAAAATATGGAATTTCACCCAGAGTAATGAATAATAAAGACCCAGTTTTACATTTAATATAGAAACATTTCATTGCTGCATTTTTTATGAAATTTTGAGGGAGGCAGGGCTTCCCATTGCCTCCGGCACACACTGTGGCCTGAAGCTACAAACTGTAATGGCAACTAAAATGTAAATATTGCTGATGTTTCTAGTGTTACTGATGGATTAGTATAGTGTAATCCAACTATTACAATAGAATCCATAGCTTTCCATTAATTATTTAATAGATTCTTTATTACAGTTGACTGAAACGATCAGTAAATATTTTGAATTACCTTACTCTGTGGTTATTTTCTTAAACAACTTGTTTATGATGTAAAAATCGTCCAGAACGATTCTCTGCCACGCCACCAGAGGGAACCCTCCTTTGAATTCTAGTACTTCCTCAGTTTGTCTCAGTCACTTCCTGTACACTCGCTATATAAAGCACATGGTCACACTGTTTCTATGTATACCTTGTACCTGGTTTACCATGTATCTCTATGGGGTTAGAATTGTTTCATAATGCCAAATAAATAGATTAAAATTCACAAAGAAATGTAGTGAGATTTACAATAAGAAAAGAAAACAAGCAAAATTATAGGTCATAAATTCTTGATTTAATGAAATAATTCACGGCGAAACCCGATTTTACAGTAAATTGTGTGTATCGGGAAAATATTGGCAAGAAAAGGTTGTCTTTATAGGCAGCCTGCCAAAACAGCACAACCAGTGTCATCCAATTCACGGGTTAATGATACCATTGTGCTTCCTGGGATAGGCTCCAGTTTCCCCACAATCCTGAAGAAGGAATAAGCGGTTGAAGATGGATGGATGGATGATAACATTGTCTAAACCAACCATGCTACAAGACTCAGTAACCTTAGGAGTTACCGGTTTGAATCAGTCTAATGAATCCTTACTGAATCATTTACTCAATCATTACTAATCCAGCAGACAACTCATCTACTGTAACAGTGCATGTATGACACATAACATTGTTGGTTTTCTTTTAGATGTTGTTACAATGATGCTGTTAGATTATACGTGTGAGTTCAGTGCAATATGACTCTGTTCCTGTCCTGATTGTAAAACAAAACGTGATTGGTTGTTATTCAATGCATTTGTGAATTTTTCATTTTTGTAAATATCACAAATTTTATTTGTAAATCTTTTTTTATTTTTATTTTTTAAAATTAATTTAACTTCAAATTATGCTTCAGGCGCACGGTGGCTTAGTGGTTAGCCTCACACCTCCAGGGTCCGGGGTTTGATTCCTGCCGGGGCCGTGCGTGCGGAGTTTGCATGTTCTCCCCGTGCTCCGGGGGTTTCCTCCGGGTACTCCGGTTTCCTCCTCCAGTCCAAAGACGTGCTGATTGGCATGTCTAAAGTGTCTGTAGTGTATGAATGGGTGTGTGTGAGTGTGTATGTATGGCTCTGAGGTTATTCTGATTCCTGTGCATGACCCTGGACTGTCTAATGTTTCTGAACTTGGGATTGTGGAGTATATTGTCAATAAACCTTTGCAAATGGATCCTCCCAAATCCATTTGGTCTGTTATGTTACAGAAGGCTTTGTCTCACAATGTGGATCCATCAGTGGTACACAACCTTCAATCAGCCGTCGAATCAAGGTACAAGCTATATCAAATCTCTCCATCATGGAAGAACTGTAAGAGGGATTCACAGCCCTTACCACTGCTACAGCCGGATATGATTAATACGAGTAAATCAGTTCTGGCCTCGGTTTGCTCAACTTGACAAATATGATGATTATTTTGCTAAATGCAAGGGCTTTCTGATGCAATGCTGTATTTTATTCTCACGTTCTACATCTGTCTATCATAGAGATGTGGATAAAATTCAACTGATGGTATCCATGCAAACCGAATGAGCGCTGACATGGGCCACTGCTATGTTGAACCAAAGGGAAAGAGACATTTCTGCACTGAGTGACAACCATGGCCTAAGGACATCCAACATAACCAGGTGAGCCACCCCTTTACACCCATGATAGAGAACAAGAAAATATATTTGAAAAACAGAACAAGAAAATATCGATCTTTGTATGTTTATTCTGATGTTCAGTTTTGGATGAAGAAATCGCCTAAACGTTGAAAATTTCTCTTGTCTCATGCACACATAAAGTACACCATGAAGTATCTTTACCCTCTCAGAAAACTTTCAAACACCATGAAGTATCACTACCCACGTTTTCACAAAACTTGATCAATGCAGCTCATGTAAGTTTATCTGCATCTGAGAAGGTGATGAATTGAAGGCTTAATGATGACATCAGGCCACCACAAATATTTGGATATGCCATATGGGCTCATCAACACATCATTAGTCTTCCATTATTTGGTTTTTCAGACATTTTACCTGAAACCTCAGTTCTGTGGATGCTCCATCAACTCCCCTGCAGAAGTAAAAGCCCAAGATACTTAAGTGAACAGAAGAAACGACTCAAGCATTTGCAAAACTGAAAAAATAGTTAATTGGGGCTTCATTATTCCACCATTCCAACATTTTGCTACCTTTAATTGTGAAGGTTGGTGCTTCAGGGAGTGGACTTGGGACTGTGCTTTCTATGTTAGGGTAATCCTCCAAGAAGGCCATCAAACCAGCACTTCAGGAGTAGCGACATTTTGTGTCATGGGATGACACCAATTCCTAATCCTTATGTATGTTAAATCAGCAAAGAGGGAGGGAGTTCTGTGACCTCTGTCTGGGACAGTTCACCACCACGCTACCAGAGGACACCAAATTCTCAGCACTTTGTCAGTTGTCTTAGTCACTTCCTGTACACTAATATGATAGAGTTAATTATTTTAATAATCACCTATAATGATTCCAATCCTTTGCCAGTACATCTATATTCACATTTCTCTCCTAAAATCAGAATTTATTTTTTTTGGAAGTTTATATTAAGTAATCAATGTCAAACACTATTATTCACCCTAATCTACCTGAATCTTACATGGTATTTTCGGATGCCTCTGCAAATACCCTTAATCCCAGGTCTCCTAAGACCATTTACCAGTGCACCCTTCGAATTTATCCAGCTTTCTGAAATGAGATGTACAATTAAGTATTCTAAAGCCAATTATGATAATGTGCAACTCCCAGTTGTTCTCACCAACTGAGTAAGCTCCTTTTATAAGGCGTTAATTAAAGCAGGAGAGAAAAACAAATGAGTCAATGACTCTCACGGGGAAAGTATAAATGCATCTTAGTTGTCATTTCGGATTTAATGAGAAATGTGCTAAACTTCCAATCCAGTTGGGTTTAGAGTGTGATCACTTTTTAAGGACTACAGGAAATAGAAAAACATGGCTCATCAACTACAGCATGATCTTGTGTATAGGCTAATGTACCATTCACTTTAATTCAGAAATATAAAATACTTGCCATCCCATTTGACCTAAGCCTCTTATAGTCAGTTTGCTGTTGATCAAAGGTCATCTTGCCATTCACTAGGGCTCTGTAATTTCTAGTTGTACTATGATTTGGCATGTTTAACTACCAAAAGGCTTATGAGTTTTACATTGTTAACCTGCAACTGCATAGTGGACCTATGAATTATTGAGCATCAATTGTCTTCTTACTGGTTCTATTAAATTAATCCCAGATAATCTTGGTTATTCCAGTAAACATCATGTAAGTGGATTTTTGAATGTTAAACTAGTAATATAATGGTTAATATAGAAAGTAAATCCTTAAATTGTCCAATTTACCATATTTTTGAGAAATTATAATTAAAGGGATTTTTTTACAATTTTTACACATATTGCACATAATTTAAGAGTTTCCATCATTCAGTAGCTGCTGGTTCTTGCATTCCATGCTCTGTGCTCTAAAATATATCAGGTTAAAATATCTTGAATGTAATCAAATTCATCTACACTATATGGCGTTAAGTATGTAGACAAATGACCAATTACACCCTTATGTGCTTGTTGAACATCCCATTCAGATTTAGTCCCCCCTTTGCTGTGATAATAACCTCCACTCTTCTAGGAAGGCTTTACACTAGATTTTGGAGAGTGGCTGTGAGGATTTTTGGACACTGAGCTTCAAGAGCATTAGTGAGGTCAGGCAGTGATGTTGGATGAGGAGGGCTGGAGTGCAGTCATCTTAAAGGTGTTCAATGGTGTTGAGGTCAGGATTCTGTGCAGGACACTCAAGTTCTTCCAAACCAACCTTGCATGTAACCATTTAACCATGCACAGTTTAAGACTAAATGCAGCTCATGCCTCCATATTACTCGTTCATCCATGGTAGCAAATTATAACAAATAAAAAAAAATCCTTTATAACAAGGTAAAAAAAAGAGAAATATTTAGAAAAAGTATTTCCCCTATTCCCTGTTCAGAGCATAGTATACTGTCACTGAGATCCAGACTACTTACTTGTTCAGCAAATTCAGTCTCATCCCTATTCTGCTATTCCTGTATCCCATTCTGATTACAGTGTAGTCTTTTTCTTGCCTTGCGGCTCTTGCCAGGTCTTCTGATCATCATCTGCAAACTCAGCTCAAATCCCTTTTTCTGAGCATTTCTGCCAGTTCATAACTTCAAGGTTCCCTCTTTAGATCAATATCTGCCATCACAGATCGAGTCAACAGTTCAACACAATCAATCTGTCACTCAAGGCTTTCAGCTCCAACTTTGATATCTCTTTGACTTTTTTGAGTTCCTTTATTGAGGCTTGAAAGAAATTATCCTTGAGACGAATTTGGATCGCCCTGAAGTTTAGACAATACCACCTTATAAAATAATGCCCACAAGTTTTAAAACGTACCTAATTTATATTGATATTGACTTTATTGTCAGACAAGGTCTGAAATTTTTCTTGCATGACACGTATGTTCATTCACAATTCATAGATCATTAAACCTTCACAAGCACATACAAAAAAAAGATAAGTACAACAAATACACATTGCACAAAAAAACACAAAAACCGCATTCCAGTTAGTGAAGTTTTTATTTTTTATGTGCCTTATTCTGTTCAAGGACAGCTTGATGCACGAAAGACTTCTTTAGTCTCACTCGATTAAATCTAGTTAAATCATACTGACGATTATATGGTAAAAGTACAAATTCATTATGCAGCACATGAATCGGGTCAGAAACAATATTATTGGCCAACCCTAAAAGACTTAATACCTCACCTCATCCATATTTGAAGGTGTCAATCATAACTGACCAACAAATTAATATTGAATTTATTACACCTACTGATTGGGAATTGCAGGTGTTTGGGAGCTTTCTGACAGCCATGATTTCCCCAACAAAACCCGAAAGTAGCCACTGATTACGTAAACATGAGGTCCATCCAGAGAAATAAAGTTCTATCTTCCTAAATTCCCCTGCAGGAAATCTGTTGACAAGACTAGAAAGTGACAGGTTACTCACACTCTCAGAAATTTGTATCTTTGAAAAACCTTTTAAAAAATAATTTAAGGTACACATCTGGACTGTAAAGGCCACTAAACCACAAACTAATTAAAGGTACACCATGTAGACTTTCTCAGGTAAGAGCTGCATACATAATGTACAAAATATGTATTTTTAGTACCTTTATTTCTGAGAGTGTAGGGCTCGATAACATTTCAGGTCAGGGGAGAAGACTTGTCTATCGACAGTTGAAGACCTTTTTTTATGCTACGGCCAGCAGAGGGCAGTGTGGCTCGGCTCCGGACGAGTCACATGACTTTGTTTTTGTTCGCTCGCTTCCGGATTGAGTGTTTTAACTTTGATTTGTCACAGGTGTTTGTGTTGTGAGTTGATTATACGTTGTATTTAAACACCTGGGTTACTGAGCATGTCGCTCAGTATTCTTAGTTGATGTGTTTATATTGTTGATATTGTTTGTTTTCATTCCTTGAAGGATATTGTTCTGCAGACTGGATTACTTTGGTTTTGTGTCTTTAAGTTGAATAAAGATTTTGATCTGTGCCTGCATCGGCCTCCAGTCCCGTTCCGTGACACCTTTGCACAGTCCTTTCACAATTTTTATCATAGTCCACCAAATTTCCTTCAGTTCTGCCATGCAATTAAGCATCATATCAGGAAAAGTGTCAGCGTATCCAACAGCCCTGGAAATTCAAGCTGTAGTAGAAAAAGTCTGATAATGTTTCTGAAAAATTAGAATAGCTGCTGTGCTCCAGGCCCTCAGCTATGGAGGTGTCTGATCTTCTCATTATGTGGTGAAATATATCATTAATCAGGTTCTATGAACTCACTCAGCATTCTTGCTCTAACTCACGGGTAATGTTCCAGTATCCCACTGTGCAAGCTCATTATAAATGACAGCAGATGATTTGACATCTCCATTGTGGTGATGGTAGTGGATCTGGTGTTACCCATTATTTCTAGTTAGAAGGGAAGATAATATATGTTCAGATGTCCTATTTTAGGATATTCATGGTGCCAGATGAAAAAAGAAAGATTACTTTTGTTTTTTTTTCTTGGCTTGATTCCTGCTGTTGCCCTGTGTGTGCGGAGTTTGCATGTTCTCCCTGTGCTGTGGGGGTTTCCTAAAGGTACTACAGTTTCTTCCACCAGTCCAAAGACATGCATGGTAGGCTGATTGACATGCCCAAAGTATCTGTAGCATATGAATGGGTGTGTGATTGTGCCCCATTTTACCTGGGATAGGCTCCAGGTTCCCCGTGACCCTGAAGAAGGAATAAGTGGTTGAAGATGGATAGACAGTGTGCTGGTAGTTTTTTTTTTAAATAGGTGAAGCAATGGAGTGTGCTATTTTAGCCATATCGTACAGGCAAGCGTGTGGTTATACTGAATACCAGCATGGCTGTGAGTCGGATGTAGACATGAGCGTAGGTAAGTAGGTAATCACAGCTGTGCCGATACAACAGTCCTGTAAACAAGTACGGACACAGTATGGCCCAATGTTCAGTTTATTTTTGAAAATTTGTTTTAATAATAGCTCACATTAATTTGCACATTCCTGTTAAAGGTGTTTGCGGTGAAATCTGTGTTCCTTCATCCTTTGCATTTTCATCTGATGAGCTACCCACAGGTGCTGACCCATATTCACAACAATCTATATTTAATAATTATATTAATAATTATGGTTTCTGGGTATTAAATAATACTTTTGATACTATACACTTATCCAGTTAATATATGTATGTTTAAAAATAAAAGGGTTAAGGGTTTAATGGATAAATACTGTTTTTTAGCTTATAAAAAAGTTCTGATAGGATTATTGGAGCATGTTTAGTGGTCTTATATTTTGTTATTACCTCATCATTTTTTTTATGAAGTTGGTGGGGGTGGAAGCATAACTATGCTTTTAATACACACAGAACTAACCATGACTGCATCTCCCCTCAAGTTTCCACATCATGTCACTCATACCTGTGACTCACAGCAGTGTAAAAACTGCTGAACTTGCAGATTTGAACCTGAATATCAAAACAGCTTCTGTCAGTATGAGCTGTCAGGAGAGATCATGTCTTATGGCCAGTGAAATTTCATTATTCATAATGCAAAAAATAGAAAGAAAAAAAAACCCTGTTCATTTTCCTTCTTACTGAAGAAGCACATTTTTGTCATTCACTGATATTAAAATCAGGGGAATGTTAATAATACTGTCTTGATACAAGATTCTATATTCACATATTGCTTTGAAGTATGTCATATGAACTACCAAATAAATATCCATAATGGTCAGCGAAATGTGATATTAGCTTCCTGAAGTATATTTATAAATTATTTGGTAATAAATCTACATAATAATACATAATAACCCTGTCTTCATGCAACGCTTATTAAACCAAAACTGAATTAGAAATTACTCTTGATCCTGAATCTAAATAAATGAATACCAAATACGTTTTAGTTTGACTTTTTATGCTCTATATATGTAAAACAAGAAATGCATTTTAAAAACAAATTTCTGTGTTCACACTTGTCCTGGTTAAATCTTCAGCCATATTGAGAAGTTATTTATACGTAATATAAAGGAATAACAGCGCGTGCTGGAACTGTTCTGAGCACATCTGAGTTGTATAACTGTATTGCATTCTGAAAATTTCCATACAGCATTTGCTGTCTCCACTACCTCAATGCTGGATTTATAATTAATATGATATTGAACATTGCTTGGAAACAAAAAATAAATATAAAAATAGTAAATAAATAAATTCATTTTAAGCTAACAGTTTTTTTTGTGATTGTTGAAAATACTCACAGAGATAATGAAAATATAGCAACAATATGAATCACATGAAAATTAATTGCATGTAAATTAATAACATGCATGAATATGAATCACATGAAAATGAATTGCATGTAAATGAATCATATGTAAATGTATCATATGAAAATGAACAAATAAACAAAGGCTAAAATAAAAATAAAATATAGCAACAACCAACAAATTAACACCAGCATCAATGAACACATGTTGAATCATATAAACATGTTGAAATGTTCCTATCATTTCCACAAAATGATTAGAAACAAATAAAAAGCCATAACTAAACTCAAAGGCTGGAATAAATGCAGATAGTCAGGGATACTATGCACTGGTCACTGGTAGGCTCCGTCTCTACCACGAACCCTCACCTGGATGAAGCACTTACTGAAGATGAATGAATGAACGAATTGACTTCTCCTCATTGCACTTTCCCACAAGTAAAGAAAATGATTAAAAAGTGACATTAATGGGGCATAAACACTTAATTTGAAGCTTTTATGACCTAATGAGCTAATAATAACCACAATCAACCAAACTGTGTGCTGGCTTACTGAAACAGGGCATGCATACAGAAATGACAAATATGCTTTCATTTTTAATATTACCTATCGGACAAGAGGCAACAAAAGACATACACAAGATGAACCAGTAATAGCTCAACAACTACAAGCACTGTACTCATCTTAGGGTCTCAGTAACGTCTGTATTTCAGTAATGCCATACAGACTTCATATAAATCCATAATGAACTTTTTCACACTATCTGTTGTTACCCAGATGAGGATGGGTTCCCT
>JAOUWY010000071.1:14330688-14351883 GCA_025728095.1 Prietella phreatophila | reverse complement strand
TATATATATATATATATATATAGTAGTATCATACTATACTACCTATATACTTATAGTAGTAGTTCTAACATTTGTCATTTGTAAATGTCAACCATGATGCACAGATGTGGATCTTTATTAGCTCATTAGTTCTTCAATTTAGTAACAGATACATTTCTGAAGCACAGCTTTGAGTTGTTGCTGGATGTGGAGCGGTGAGCAGATACACCAGGGTTATTCAAAGACTCTAGGATTTAAACATATGTTTTCTGATATGACACTAAGTCTCATATCAGCACCAGATGTGATCTAGCTCATTGTGGTAGTCCGCTTTTGAGTGTTTCATTTATTAGAGTTAAAGATTTGTTTATTTAAATCACCCTCTGTTGTACCCTTTTAGCATAGGATTTCAGCACCTCCACAGTCACAAGTGTGTAGGACATTTTATGAGGCGCAACACTATTTGACTCCAGTACCTAAGGGCTGCACATGCTGAGGATTCAGGTTAAGATTTTATCTTTGTTTACACATATTTCTTCAATTATAGATCTTCAGATCTTCAGCTGATTGAGTTCTTATATGAATAAAAACTTGGATAAACAGTTTACATAACGTCTGGTTGATGAGGTTTGAACGAGGTTCAGTTTTCTACCTGATTTTGGCCAGATTACATTTCTATAATTTTCTACATGATACCATTATATTCAGCAAATCAGTTAACAATTGGTGTACTTCTTTCAATGGATCTTGGATAAATGTAGCTGCTGAATGTTTTCCTGTGGATTTTTTTTTTATTCACTATTGCAATAGCCTGGATGTGAATTGCCTGTGGGATTTCCCTGGCTCTACTTTTGATATCCCTCCCTCTGGTCATTCAGTTTTATTGCCAGTTGGTATAGGCCTGATAGTATATTGTGAAAGTAATAAGACTAAATAACAGTATTTCAAAAAGATGTTTTTAACAGCCATGTAGGCACGTTGTAGATTATAAACATTAACAATTACTGGCTTAGTAATATTGAGGTGAAACTGATGTAAAATGGCATTTCAACATAATTCACAAATGCAGTATTAACAGGAAAAGCTCAGAAAAGGAAGTGAGAAAAGTAGGCATAACATTACTACATGGGTAATGAAAACAAACATTCACCAACCACAGTCACAGGTCTAGTGAAGGCCCGAGCTAATGTCTTATTGCAGTTGCGTATTCAGCCGTCCAGTCCATGCCTGGCCGGAGGCTGAGTTGACATAGAGTGCATCATGAAATGGAAAGATGGATGCGAATGAATAGTTGTGATTGAGGATTGAGTACAGTGTCAGGTGTTCAAGCTCTAGGTTGGTCCTTTAAACAAATAGCACCCTGGCAACATCCATTCATCCATCTATTTTCTGTACACACACACACACACACACACACACACACACACACACAGACATTGGACAATTTGGAAATGGTAATCAGCCTACAGTGCATGTCTTTTGACTGGGTGACAAAGCCAGAATACCCAGAAGAAACCATTGAAGCACAGGTGGGTATCAAGCCCGCAACCTTGGAGATATGAAGCAAATGTTCTTGGCAAGATCTATTCAGAATATTAAGGTTGGGTTTCATGTAAATTAGATGTGTATAAGATTTACATTGAGGTGATATGTGCATATGACATGTGATTAAGGGATTAGTGAGAAGAAGCTTGCATATGCGTAGCTGAATCTGATTCTTGAATTCTTGAAATCGCTGCTTGTTTTGATGTCATGTTCAAATTTCAAGAAGCAGATGCAGGTTTTCTTGTGCGTCATACCTAATGTACCCTTGTTGCTATGAAAATTTAACCAAATAAGAGCCACTGTGTCCATCACATGCTATGTTTGTTTGAGTTTCATGGATTCATGCGGAAGATTTTATTTTAAAGTGTCATGCTAGTAAGGAGAGAGGCAAGATGTGAATACTAAAGTTTGATTCTGTACTGTACAGATGTGTATGGGGAAGGCAAATTGATGTGCATGTTTGGAGCTCAGTCTTCAGTAGGGCGTCTTCAGAGAAGAGTTAAAATGTAACAAACAAGGTTAAAACTACATGATGCTGCCAAATTAGGTTGCTGTACGTGATTGTGTCCTGTCCAGTTCTCAGTTTGTTGTTCAAAAGTTCATGTTCTCTACTAACACAGGCTTCATTCCTTGGTATCAGAGCAGAGTTATTAGGTATTTAATAGTTGTCACATGTAGCATTAAACTGTAGCACGAGTGGTTACCAGAGTTGGCATGCTGTTAGAGATGTCATGAATGTCCTCTCAGGTCATGTTGTTAACACCTGCATTGCTGTTTTCTTTGTTCTACACTATGTTCTTGAGGAATGATGGATGTGTGACAGAATGTATTGCTTCTAACCAGTTTTCTGTGCTCAACTGTAATTCATCTTAAATGGCCCTCTTAAAGTGCTTGTGTAAATAAAGCATGTTACTGGTTTGTGGCTGGGGTTGAAACTGTAAAACTAGAAAAGCAGTAGGTGACTGACATGCCAGAGTTTGTGGTAGACCAACTATTTACAGCTTTATGCTTAGAAAAAAAAAAAAAAGAATTCCTCCAGAGTGACAAACCAAAGAACCTACAAGGGATCTATATTTATCTGTAAATGTATGAGAAAGATGAAGGTATGTAGAAAGGTGGATCCCAGTCTGAAGTAGAATAATTTAAAAGAGTGTATCATTATGTAAGTAATGCTTGCTGAACTGGAGTCTCATGTAGGGGGTTTTCCTGTCTTGTACCCAGTGTACCCAGGATAAACTCCGGATCCACCTTAACCCTGACCAGGATAAAGCACTTACTGATAATGAATGAATTAATGAATAATACTTGTTAAATGAGATAATTGCATCTAAATGAAGCTGAAAATGTCTGTACTTTTGAGTATACAGTATATGCACACTATATGGCTGTTAGATTTCACCCCACAGGAATCTCCGTCATGCCTTTCAGCCTGTTTTACCATTAACTTCTATTAACTTTTAGTTCTGTGCTGCTATGAGCTAGAAAGTGTGGTTTGCTGCAGAGTCAGGCGCCTGGAGAGGTCCGAAATGAACACACACACTGACAGATATAAGCGTTCACAGAGACTTCTGCTTTATTCATTCAAAACAGAAGTATTTATACACATTGTACACATTGATAACAGCAATGCATGGACGGTTTCTACCGGTCCAGGTTTCAGACAGATTTAGACAAAACACACAGCACATAGTTATGATACAAAATAAGTCCCATGTCATGTTGACACCGAAGTAATAATATAATCAAGGATAGCAGTTGATCAGCTTATTCAAAGAGGTAATTAAATGATTACATTCATCATACATGTGAGAGCAGTTCATAATATAAGAGGGTACATAATATAAAATATAAAATGATAAAAGAGAATTTCATTTCAATGGCCAAAGGTATGTGGACACCTGACCATCACACCCCTATGTCATTCTTCACCAAACGGTTTGATGCACACAGTTGTCTAGAATATCTTTATATGCTGTAGCATTAAGATTTCCCTTCACTGGGACTAAGAGGTGCAAACATGTTTCATCATTGAATGACCCTGTGCACAAAGCAAGGTCCATGAAGACATAATGTGCCACGGTTGTGATGGGTTGTGGTGAAGATCTCGTGTCCTGTACAGAGCCCTGACCTCAACCCCACTGAACACTTCTGGGATGAACTGGAACACAGACTGCACCCCAGACCTCTTCACCCAACATCAGTGCCTGACCTCACTAATGCTTTTGTGGCTGAATGAACACAAATCTCAACAACCACACTTCAAAATTTAGTGGAAGGCCTTGCCAGAAGAATGGAGGTTATTAAAATAGCAAAAAGATGGACTAAATATGGAATGGGATGTTCAATAAGCACATATGAGTGTGATGGTCAGGTGCTACAAATATTTGGCCATATACTGTACATACCCCCGCCTTGTGCCCGATGCTCCCTGGGATAGGCTCCAGGTTCCCCGTGACCCTGAAGAAGGAGTAAGCGGTAGAAGTTGGATGGATGGATACTGTACATACTCATAAACATGATTATCCATTGCCTAGCCAACACACTAAGACGTGTCACGACTGATGTTTCCATGTCACACTCACCAGCTTTCTACTTTTACAGTATTTTAAAATGTTTTTCATAAATATTCTTTTTGCAGGAAAGTGAAATCTGAAATTGGTGGAAGGCACTTTTAAACATGTTAATATTAAGGTTGCTGTCAATGCCGATGCTCTTTACCTGCATACATTCCACAGAAAAGGAGGATATTCGAGCGGGTATGTATCAACTCTGTCTATTTTCCTATATTAACAGAATAATGTGTATTTGTAAATAAAATATGTTTCTAATGTTCAGTATGAATAAGTGGTCCTGAGTCTTTTATCATGTGTTTATAGCCCCCGTTTCAGTTTTAGACTCATGTTCATTAGGAATCTTAAAATATCTCAATAGACTCAGTACCATTTACCCACTGCTGTTCTAAATATACTAGTCACGGTGATGAAAACTCATCCTCCTCAAATGTGATGTTGTGTAGGTTGCAGTACAGCTTCGAATGATCTTGTGTACATCATTGATGGTTCCTGGAGTGTGGGCTACAAGGACTTTGATACTGCCAAGCGCTGGCTTGTCAACATCACCAGTGGCTTTGATGTAGGCCCTCATTACTCCCAGGTGGCTGTAGTGCAGTTCAGTGACACTCCTCGGCTAGAGATTACGCTTGGCGCTCATCAAACTGTCCAAGAGCTCATTGAAGCTATCCAGGCCATCCGTTACATGGGAGGAAACACACAGACAGGGCATGCCATCAAGTTTGCAATCGATCACGTGTTTGCTTCCTCAAAGCGCAGTGATACCAGTAGGAATCGCATTGCCATAGTGGTGACTGATGGGAAATCTCAGGATGATGTGGTGGATGCTAGTATAGAGGCTCGAGCACAGGGAATCACTGTATTTGCAGTGGGAGTGGGCTCAGAGATCACCACGTCAGAGCTGATTGCCATCGCTAACACACCATTCAGCTACTACGTTCTGTATGCACAGGACTACACCACCATCGATCGCATACGAGACTCCATGGAACAAAAGCTTTGTGAAGGTGAGGCCTGGTAATGACAGAAAGCTAGTGAAATGTTATATGAGGCTTGCATAGAAAGTGTAAGGGTGTGTTCAGGTCTTTTACCTTAAATGTAGGTCAGAAAACCTTTACTAATACTGGTGAAATTCTCTTCACAATTCAGCATCTGTCAGTAAACTATTTTTGTAACAGCTCAGAGAGAAATTGTTGAACAGTACAAAACACAAAACCTGAGGACCATAAAATTCAACCAGTCACACAATATATAACTTGCCAGTTGCTTTTCAATTTAGAAAGCTAACACTTCCAATAGGATTCAGAGATTCTAGTCTGGGCAGTATAGGGCATGGCTTTGGGAACACTGAAAGGAGGGACTTTATATTTTAAGCTTTAAAATCACTACCTTCAACACATTTCCTCCAAAATCCCCAAATATATATTTAAGGTGTCTTAATGCCTTAGAGCACACTATTAGAAAATTGGGTTCCTTAAGGATTCTCAGCTTCCTTTAGTGGTTGTACTTGAAACCCTATCTGAAATTGAAACACACGTTTTCAATTCTACATGAAACCTTTAAGGGTTCCCAGTGATGAACAAACTACAACCCTTTTCTCTTTGTTATGCATTATTTTAATTCCAAGACTGCTCTGGAATGAATATAAAAAAATTGACTTACTAGAAGCTCCATGTAGAAGGGACCTTTTAACTGTCTTTCTGAATGTACCTTGTATATCACAGCAATCTGGCAGTACTAACACTTTTTATGTATTAAAGCATGACACATTATAGTTATGTTTAATGTGGTGGAACAAACACCACATTAAAGACCACATGTGGTGGAACAATTTTTTTTTCCTGTTATCATTTATGTTATGGTATAATAGCTATAAACAGTGGTTCCCATCCAGCCTCATTGTTTCTCTCTAGAAGTTAATAAGACAAAAAAAAATGCAGCTTGCTAAATCCTGAAGACATCTATAAGAGGGCGGCTGTGGTGCAGTTGGTAGAGCAGGTTGTCCACTAATCGTAGGGTTGGCGGTTCAGTTCCCGTGCCGGGTGACTCCACATGCCGAAGTGTCCTTGGGCAAGACACTGAACCCCAGGTTGCTCCCAATGGCAGATCTGCTACCATTGGTGTGTGAGTGAATGGGTGAATAAGACACAATGTAAAGTGCTTTGGATAAAAGCGCTATATAAGTGCACATTTACCATTATCTAAAAGCCTCAAGGAGCAGCTTAACCTTGGACTGCTTCTTCTTCCATAAATTCTGAATAAACATCTCCTTACCTTATATAAGTTGTTACCATAATTACAGCTGAATTACTGATTTACTATGCAGTTATTAAAAAAAAATAGCACTTACCAACTTCTGACCTATCAGATTCATTAATTGAATAGTTCTGTGCTATAAGAGTTAATGGTTTGATCATCAGGTGCCAAGAAGGCATGCAGAGGAAGGACGCCATAAGGAGGATTATAAAACACATTTCCCTATGGTGTTCTGCAGAATCTGTTTGTCCCACACGTATCCCCGTGGCCTCTCGGGATGAGAAGGGCTTTGAACTGATATTCGGGATGAAAATCCACCAGAAAGCCAAGAAGATACAGGGCTCTTTGCTGTCAGAAACAGCCTACTCCCTGGATAAAGGGGTGGACATTACTGAGGAGACAAAGTAAGAGGGTGTAGCTATACTGCAATAGTGCCATGTCTTGCCTGATAGGTCTCCTCTGTCAATATCTATTCAGTGATCTAGTCACTTGGGAGGGTGATGACTTGCACAGGTGTCAAATCATGTGAATAATTATCTTATCAAACCATTTATGCAACATTGTTGGATGGTTGAATAAACAAAAAGGAGCAGTAAAGTAAACAATTGTGCATCCTAAATTTTCTACTTCTATTATATTTCTTTTCACATGAACTTTTGAAACAGACATCAATACTAAACCAAGAAATCTGGAAATATAAAGAATTCACAGCATAAAAGTCCATAAATAAAGTTGTGTAATAAAGTGGAATGACACAGGAAAAAAGTATTGAACATGATAAGGAAAAGCAGTTCTCCAAGGTAAGGTAAGGCAAGGAACCAGCTGAAATCCATAAGTAATTATTAATTAATATCAGCTGGGATAGTAAATTGATTATCTATAAAAAGGCTTTTTGTTACCAAGGTGTCACACAAGAATCATATGATGAGTAAAAGCAAAGAGCTTTCCGAAGACCTTCGGAACTTTATTGTTGCTAAAAATATTGATGGAATCAGATACAGACATATTTCAAAACCTCGGAATCTTCCAGTAAGCACTAGTGGGGCCATTATCTGCAAGTGGAAGCAACATCACTCCATCAACAACCAGCCACACACAGGAGCTCCTCCCAAGATTTCTGACCAGGGAATCAGTAGAATAGTCAGAAGAGTAGCCCAAGATCCAAGAACAGAGAAAACATTAGGCGATGCACTCCACTGCTCATGCTCACATCGCAAGACTCCATTACTAAAGAAAAGGCATGTTGAAGCTCGTTTAACATTTGCTACAACTCATTTGGACAAGCCTATGAAATACTGGGAGAGTGCAGTCTGGTCAGACGAGAGCAAAATTGAATTTTTTGGCCTTCATACTACACCCCATGTTTGGAGAAGAAATGGCACTACACATCACCCTAAAAACACTATACCAACAGTGAAGTGTGGAGGTGGAAGCATCATGGTGTGGGGCTGTTTTTCATCACATGGGACTGGCAGACTGCATATAATTGAAGGAACGATGAATGAAGCCCTTTTACCGGTAGATTCTTGAGATGAATCTGCTGCCATCCACCAGGATGATGATGAGACATGGGTGGAACTTCCAGCAGGACAACAATCCAAAGCATACAGAAAAGGAAACTCTCAATTGGTTTCAGAGAAAGAAAATCAAGGCGTTAGAATGGCCCAGTCAATCACCTGACTTGAATTGAACAAGATTCAAAGATTATATGTTTTTCATAGAATGGGCCAAAATCACACCTGAATACTGAATACTGGCCCATTAAGTTCTTCATACAGGAAGTGTCTTGAAGCTGTCAATGCAAACAAAGGCTTCTTCACTAAGTATTAAATACATTTCAGTTAGCGTGTTGAATACTATTGGCACCCTGTCCAGGGTGTACCCTGCCTTGTGCCCAATAATCCCTGGGATAGGTTACAGGTTTCCCTATGACCCTGAAAAGGATAAACCGTATAGAAGATGGATGGTGTTCAATGCTTTTTTTCCCTGTATCATTTCTCTTTATAACACATACCTTTATTTATGGAATTTAATGTTGTGAATTCTTTATACTTCCAGATTTCTTGAGTTAATACTGATGTCTGATGAAAATTTCATGTGAAGAGCCTGATTAGAAATATATTTATACTGAAAAAAATGTTGACGCATCTAATAATTATTTCGCACACTGTACATAAATACGTACACTACCAGTAAAAAACAACAAAAAACACTACATTTACAGTTTTTTTTACAATCGCTAGGACCCATTTCTCAGTACTTAGGTCACTTTTTTAAAACTCTTCAAACAGTTCTCCTAACCAACTTTCAGCTTGACACAGCAGTTAATTTCACACCCAATATGCACTAAAACTACCAAAACACTTCATATATGTCATTCCTAAAATGTCCCCTTTTGTATAGATGAATTTGAAAGACTAACACCTCGATAGGTGTTCAACTACAATGGAGATCAGCTGTGGTTGTGGTTTTGGTTTTGGAATATATTTCAATACAGTATTACTGTAGAAACTTAGCAAATTGGTGTTTTATTCAATTTTGTGTTGGGTTTTGAAGTAAAGATTAACAGTTTTGAAAAGAGTGTGTAAACATGTGCAAATTGGCCTGTAGGTGAATAGAGTTTTGCTGATGGTTGTATTTAAGTGGGAAAAGAATTCATGTCATTTGAATGATGTAGTCATTGAATGCATTTTGTGCCAAAGCAGTGAAACATTGTCCACAGTTTAGCCCACATAGATTGCTGTTGTGCTCACTGTGTTTCAAGAGTTTGAAAACGTGATGTAGATATTGAGAAATGGATCCTAGCGATTGTAAAAACAAACAAACAAAAAAACACACTGTTCAGTAGTATCTAGTTTACATTTTCTTAAATACATTTTGATAAAGGCATATGGTAGAAATTTGAAAGACAAAGAGTATAGTAATAGTAACAAATAATAATTAGTACAAATAGTAATTAATGCCCATATACTGATTTATTGTTGAATTGAAATGCAATTTTAAAGACTGGTTTTGCTTAAAAAAAGTTTCCTCAAATAAGCAACTTTCATTTACAACTTGATAGCGAAGCAAATAAGGTCTTGGCCATGTTGGTACATTTATCCTGGGTGGGTCCCTTATGAAACTGGTTGACAAGATGCCAAGTGTGTAAAGCTTAATCAGGAAAACAGAAAATCTTCAGTAACTGATTATCCCATTCAGTGTAGGTACAAGGTGACAAAATCACCCTGGATGGGATACCAGTCCATTGCAGGGCACCATTCACATACTCATTCAAATCTAGGGGCAATTTAGAGTAGCAGTTCACCTACCTGCATATTTTTGGACAGTGAGAAGAACCTGGATGAAACCCATGTGGGCATGCTGGAGCTCAAGCTTGAATATGTGAAACAGAAATGCTATGCACTGCACCACCATCTGTTAAGAAATTAAAACATAAGTTAGCTTTGATTCATCACATTATTCTAAAATATTAAAAATTAATAAAATCTTTCAATGAACAGGTGTGTTCAACCTTTTGACTGGTAGTGTACATATACAATCACTTGTAGATAAAATCATACAAGAGATCATTTTTATTCAATTCAATTTATTTGTCTAGCACTTTTTACAACTGTCATTGTCTCAAAGCAGCAATCCATATATGGTAATGCTATCTTTATTTATGTTTTCATTACAATTAATATTTGAAATTGTTTAACAGTGAGATCTTTCCAGAGGGTCTTCCACCATCCTATGTGTTTGTGGCAACTCTGCAACTTAAAGGCGCTGCAAGCACTGAAAAGTTTGACTTGTGGAGGGTACTTTCTAAAGATCAAGAAGTCCAAGTGGCTGTTACACTACATGGAGAGAAGAATTTTGTCATCTTTACCACCACTACCATGGCAAGTGGGGTACAGGTGGTCACTTTTGATACGCAAGGCCTTCAGGTTTGTAAAGTACTGCTATAACCCCCTTTATTCTTCATTATACATGTTGCATACACCTTTTTCAGTGACTTATTTCACATGTTTTGGATCAAGCTACATAAATCTACCAACCTAGTTAGGCTCAGGTGAATGATCAAATGTATAAAATGAGCTATAAATCAGAAAAAAGTTACTAGTTACGATATGTTAAGCCTTTACTCTTTAAACCTTGACTCTTGGGTCACATGACATACAGTATGTTCCACAGTAATGAAGTAAACTACTTTTCATATTTTTACAAATTCTTTTTTAAGATTAATTAACTTATTTTTATTCCACAGTGATGTTGAATACTCAATTCTGTTTGGCCATCAATAGAACTTTTCCACCACCATAAAGTTTTCATGACAGAAGGCGTTGTATTCTCATTCTCTATAACATAACAAACCACATTTTTTGTTTTATTGAGTTCAAGAGAGAGAAAAATAGAAGCTGGTAAAGGAACAACTATTTATAGCTGCTATAATGTAAGTGATAACAGGAACTAACTTGCTTTGTGGACATTCCACAACATTGAATGTACCTATAAATTATTAAAACTTATAGCATGCTCTTTAAGTAATCAAAAAATTGTAACCATTCCCAAGCTAGTGTGGTATACAAGGAACACAGTGTTGTGTTTTATTCCCTACTTAAAGCACACCGCTTTAGAATATGAAAGTAGGTGAAATTGTAGTCTCTAAACAAGCCATGTTTCCATGCTTGCTGTGATTTTCCATTTCCATGCATAATGGAGCTTTGAAAAAACAAACTTCTATTAGAGTCTTTAATGTTTCCTTTTTTGTAAATATATTTTACTTGGTTGCTGTCATTATTATACATGACAGTCTTATTGATTATGTTCCATATAGTTATTTTTACTTTCTCAATATGCTTTTTTAATGCTGGTGAATGTTCCTTCTCTGATTTACTTGTATACAGCCAAAATGAATGGAAAAGAAGAGTTTCCACCTCCCTTCCTCAGTGTTCACACAGTAAAAGGGAAAACAGTTGGCTAATTTTCCTCATGGCACTACAAACCTTTCATAATGTATTTAAGGAACATGATGTGCAATAGTTCCTGGTTGTTTTAGGAAAAGAGAAGTTCAATACAATCAATTTGAACAGAGATGGTAGTGTGACGCTGGATTTTAGCTGCATCCGTATGAGCGGTGTATTCATGAACAACGTGTCATTTATAAAATAAATTTAAAGTTGAGTAAGTGGGGCTTCCGTTAAATGTTTGCTAAGTGCACAAAAGCCCTCTGTATCGGATGAATTTCAGCTGGTACATAACTGATAATTAAATTCTATTTCATTAAATGAATACAGATCTTGCAACTGTCTATGCAGAAATGCAGGTTTTTATAAATGATAAATATAGAAATTAAAGTCTTTATAAATAATAATAATAATAATAATAATAATAATAGATATTGATCTATGGATTACTGTCACGGTTGTCGAAGGAGACGGAGGCAATCGCAGATCAAGCTCTTTATTAAAAGAAAGCATAAGATTCAAAACAAACGAAGCATGGATAAACCAGAAGTCCGCTACACTTATAATAGCGTGACCATAACCAGAACGACAATCGCTAGTGTTACCACTACTTCTAATACCGAGCAACGAAGCACGTTGCTCGGGAGCCTTAAATACCCGGCGTTTACTCAAACTAAGCATCATTAACAAAAATAACAAACACTGGTGTCAAATCAGTAAGAAAAACCAAAACAAATTTCACGTGGTTAGTCCGACGGCAAAACCCAGTGCCACAGCGCCCTCTGTTGGCCGTACTGTGACAATTACAAACACTTTTATGACTTGACGTCACATTATTTTACTGCAAGTAAGCACATGTTTAATACAGTTTTATCAGAAATGTAAAAAAAATTCAAATCTTGCATTGATGTACATTTTTACAGGTTTCATTCTGATATATAAGTAAAAAAGGAAAAAAGGTGTGGTACCTGCCCTTAGATGTCATAAGCAGGTTTATGTAGTATAAGACAGGAATTTACAAATATGTACTTTACAAATACTAATCATGTATTTGTTGTCTTGCATTGATCTTGAGTTTATAGGCTTTAATTACTCTGGAATGCTACATACCATTGTCATATTGCCTCTTTCCACCAATTGGTAATGGCCCAACATAGACAGTATTGCACATCATGTTTCACACAGAGACTCTTTGATCGACGCTGGCACCAGCTGAAGATTCTTGTCAAGCCAACCCGTGTCGTCTGTTTTGTGGATGACCAGCTGATCCAGGAACTGGATTTGGAGCCAGTTGTGCCCATTTATATCAATGGGAAAACTCAGATCGCCAAACACTACAATGTTGATGCTACGATTCCTGTGAGTAGCGAGAGTTTGGATCTGAGTTTGGATTATACTGCAATAGTTGTATGTCAAGTGTATGTAAGAACAATTGTATAAATGTCCCAGTAGTACAGTACATTCAGCACCTACTATATGTAAACATACAGTCTGGAAGATGACAATGTTTGTAAATCTAGTTATATTAAACATTCCAGAAGGTTTTAGTGAAATTATTACAAAATGTCCATTGTGAATACACATTTACAAGATGCCAAGCAATACAATATTTCTAATTTATTTTTCTCCATTAGTTGGAAATCCAAAAACTAAGGCTGTATTGTGATCCAATGCAAAGTGAAAGAGAAACTGCATGTGAGATTTATTCTGTGGTAAGTGATATTTACAGTAATAATTTGGATTTTCTTTTACTACAATTGCTGCATATCTAACCTGTTTACTTTTCTCCATTTTTTTTCACGTCTATAGGATGATGAGAGGGTATGGGTTTTTATTTTCTATTCATGTCCAAGGTAAGCAATTTTTGTGAGTGGATCAGAACATAGCTGCAGTTTTCCCTTCTCCTCTCAGTGTCCCACAAACCGAGAAGTGTCTGAAGAAAAGGAGGAGTGTGACTGCAGTCAGGGGAACCCTGGACCACCTGGGCCAAAGGTCAATTATTCCCTAGTTTTAGTTTTATTTCACACAAACACTAATACATTATGAACAATACTCTGTGTAAATAGGATATGCAGTTCTTAATAATTCCTTTGCAGGGTGAAAAAGGAGTAAATGGACTTCCTGGTCATGATGGTAAGCCTGTAAGTACTCTCTGTTAATTTGATTCCATTCAGAAAGAACAACAAAAATACCTTGTGACACCAAACTAAAGTAAAACTGTAGCTGTATGACTTTTGTAAATGTTGTTCCAAAGGGCATCAAAGGTGAGCGAGGAATGCCTGGAAAGCCAGGTAAATCAGGGCAAAAGGTAGGATTTCAATATTATCTAACATTTTTAAAAATAGTATGTGGTAGAGTATGACATGTCCTTGCTATAGTAATCAATGACTGGGAGTCCAAGAGAGCAAGATTATCTGTGCTCTCTGTGGGAGGGATGGCATTATTCTACCCCCTGCCAATCAGTGCAACACTGGACAATCATTGTTATCTGTGAACTCATGCATGTACTGTAGAAGAGGGCAGACAACATTTTCCTCAAAGTTCAGCAGGCGGAAAAGATGCAATGGTTGACTTCATGTTTAATAGAGGAAGCACATGGTAGCCTGTTTGGTAGCTATTGTGTGATAGAGGAGATGTAGATAATGGGCAGGTATTAGCAAATGACCAAATTAGGAAAAAATGTGACTGAAAAAGAGTATGTTGTGTGCTATACTGTCTGTTTGTTACTTCTCACTTGGCAGGGTGAAGCTGGTTTACGTGGAACCATATGTGACTCAGGAGTAAAGGGCTCCAAAGTAAGTAGAATCAAGAGAAAACAGAACAGTTCTGGTTTTATAGTGATTGAAATTACTCTGAAAGCCCTGTAAGGATAGTTTAAAAGTTGGTGTTAGTGTGATAAATCAATGTTATAGACAGCAAGGGCTTAAGGCACTTTGTGGAAATGTATTTTCCTGCTTCCAAGTGTGTGACACCTCACTTGTTTTTTATGTACAGGGTGAGAGGGGAGAGCAAGGGCTGCCTGGAAAACAAGGACCACCAGGACCCAAGGTAAACTCTTGTTTATAACCGTTTAGCCTAGAGTGGTTATTTTCCCATCTTTACAACACCATAGTAGCTTTCTTAACATATTGGCAGCCTGGTCTAGACTGAAACGACTGGAATCAAGGCAGGAAAAAGCAGAACGTCCGTCCCCTTCCAAAAAACATGTACAGGAAATGGGTGTTTTGTTTTCATGTGTGGCACATTCCAAAAATGTGGGCACTGAGAGTGGTGACATAAACAAAGTACACTATGGGACAAGTGAAATGGATATATGGAAGACATAGTTGCTCTTTATTCTAATTGAATAAAAGTTGCCAGAAGGCCCTAGAAATAATTCAGCAGCAATGTACTCTCTATCAACTCAACAAAAATCAAACATGTTTACATATACACTAATAAATAATCATTCATCATCTTTTCAACAGCAACCTCAGTTCACCAAAGGTGAACAAGGGCCCCCTGGTGAGCCTGGGCCAAAGGTAAGCATGCATGTATTATTCACAAATGTACATTTATAATACAACTGGTTTGTTCTCATTCTGTGGCAGGCATTTGACCACAAGTGGTAGAAGTAGAGCAGTTCTGTAACCAAGTAAAAGTGCTAAGTCTTGTAAAATAATAATAAAGAAATAACAACAACAATAAAAAAATACACATTTCTTTACTCAAGTTAAAAACAATTGCTTAAATTTACTTGAAGTAGGCCTACAAGAATTTAAAAAATGCAAATAAATAATCACAAATAAGCAGGAAGTGTACGCCTTTTGTGTTAGTTTTGTGAAACTAACAAACTGACAAAAGCTGTGTGTGTAATTGTTACGCCACGGCCAGCAGATGGCAGTGTGCCTCGGCTCCTGAAGATTCACGTGACATTGTTGTGGATGGAGAATTTAGTTTAAGTGACTTTAATTTGCCCCAGGTGTCCATGTTTTGAGTTGATTAAGTTTTCTATTTGAATGCCTGGGTTACTGAGCACTTCGCTCAGTATTATCATGTCTGTAGTTGATCCTCGTTGGTATTGTTTGGATCGGTAGGCTCGTTTGTTTCCATGAATTGAATGTTCTTGTATCCCGGTGAAGACTGCATTTACTTTGATTGTGAGTTTTGTGTCTAATAAAGAATTTGACCTGCACCTGCATCCGCCTCCAGTCCCAATCCGTTACAGTAATCTCTCAAATATGAGCTAGCCTGATAATAATTCTGACAATACAAGCTTGCTTACATGCTCGTAATAAGGAGTCACAATATAAATGGGACTGACAAGCACAAAATACAGATTACAACATATGTTTATAACTATCACATTTTTGGAGAGAAGAATTCTTCCAATTTAGTGTAAACCCACTCCTTACACATGTAAATGTACATATAAATACTTCATACCTTTATTTTTCATTTCACATAAGCTCAAAATTAAAGTGAAGCTATCAGAATGGAAAAATGAGGTAGAGTTTAAAAAATATGTAGATCATAGAGTTTTGAAATGTAGTCAACAGAAAAATAATTGAAAAGAAATATAAATACTTGAAAACCATCCTAAAATACACACATACATTTTGTAACATTTTGCATTGTATCTTCCTTAAAACTTGAAATAATATTTGTATGTTCAGAAAGGGCATAAACTAAGATATGTATCTTATGAAGACTGAAACTGCGTTTTATAATTTTGCACCGTGATCATATTAAATTAATAAAATACAGAATTTTAAACTACCTTGGTTAGAATTACAGAAATTAGGATGATAGGATGACCTTTGTATAAAATACCTTTAAAATACTTGTATCAACTTTCCAATTTACTTTGTATACAGTTGAGGTCATAAGTTTACATACGCCTTGCAAATCTGCAAATAGTAATGTTAATATATATATATATATATTTTTAAATAGCATTTTGTTGTTTATTTAGTTCTGCCCTGAATAAGCTATTTCACATAACAGATGTTTACATATAGTCCACAAGATGCAATAATAACTGAATTTACACAAATGAACCAGTTAAAAATTTTACACACCCTTGATTCTTAAACTGTGTATCTTTACCTGGATGATCCACGACTGTTATGTTTTGTGAGAGTTGTTTATGAGTCCTTTGTTTGACCTGAGCAGAAAAGTCCGTCAGGTCCTGCACATTTTTTGCTTTTCCAGTATGTTCTGCATATTTGACACTTTTCCAACAGTGGCTATTTGATTTTAAGGGACTCGTACACGACTATTACATAATGTGCAAACATTATTATAACTGTTATTGTTTTGTCTTCTGGGAAACATGTAAATATCTTATGTAGCTTAGGCAGTACTAAATGGAAAAAAAATCTTTAAACAAAATAAAGATTTAAATACTGACAAATTCAGAATTCGGTGTATCGAATTCAGCGTATTAGTGATGTCTGCAATGTTCTGCTGTCATTACATATGTACTATCATATATATATTCTAGCTGTCATTAAGCAACAGTGTGTTAACAGTATAACCAAAAAGGTCTACATATGGCTCAGGCTAGATTGTGCCAGTTAAAGCAAATCTCTGCCACCTGCATGCTTAAAGCACTTTTCTTATGTTGAACAGGTTTCACTGCATTCAATACTCATCACAATACCCACAAGTGTTTTCACACTTACCAGACACTTGGAAATTAAAGAACTGAATAACCTGCCTATGTGCTGATTTAGACTCAAGGTGCATATGTGGGAGAAACTAATGTAGTTGAAATCTATTCCCATCCTACTCCCCTTCCTCCTGGCTAACTTAGTATCATAAGGGCAAAGAGAATAATACATATAATTGTACTTCATATGGCTCATTTAAGAGTAAGCTGTTATTGCATTTGCAAACTGTATCTCAGTATTTTTTTGCTTTTCCCACACACAGGGGGAACTGGGCCTCCCTGGCAGTGAAGGACCAGCTGGAACAATTGGACCTAAGGTCAGTCTGTTTTAAATGGGGTTAAAATTAAAATGACAGAATGGCATGTGTTGATAAAAGTGTGAACTTTGTCAGTGTGATACATGTGAATGATGATCGCAGACAAGATTTTGTAGAGACTTGAGACAGTTTTGGACTCCTGGGATAGTAATTTCACAGTCATTAGCATCAAACAAGGCTTGCTGCAGTTCAACACAGATTTACTGTGTGGGTGCAGTTCTGGTCTAATAAAATGTCTACTCAAGTTTAGGATGTATTTTTCTTACTAAATGACTACAGCTGTAAAATTAACCACATCTGAGGGATTTGCCCCCATGTGTAAAATGTGCACAAGACTTTTTAGGTCCATCTGTAGTGCATGCATCGTGGTCTTGATTTGATTTAATAATTTCTTGGTCATTTGGTCATGCGTTAAGAAGCGTACCTTGATTGTGTTATTTAAGTGCTTGTCCTTCCATTAAAGTGATCGAGAGATGGGGTGTACAGCCTGAGGGAGAAACTGTCTCTGGGCCTGAGTAGACAGGTATCACAGTAATAGATCTCCTTTTTGTATTAGTTATTAATGAAAAGCACATGTCTGGTGCTACTGTTACAAAGTAATCATACTCAGCAGACCTACAGTAGGAAAACATTTATATATCTGACCACAGATTTTCTCTATACTAACTTAAGCCATTCATAAAGATTAACTGCTAAATTGTCCATGGACATGTCTGGTTATAAAATAATGTCTTTTCAACATATCGTAATGAAGAGTGCATGTATTGCCACATACGCAGTCTGGATGCTTTTTCTTGCTTTTATTTGTAACTTTTATTATTATTATTATTTGTATTCAACATCCACATCTCTGAGCAATGAGCTGTTATTCAGCTGGACTATACAGTATACATTGCACTCTCTCCTGTCTAGCGCAAATATCCCAGTCTTCTAAACTTGCAAACCATAAGCCATTTTTGCGACACTCCTTGGATACACAAGAACAATAAATAAAATGAATTTTCATTGTTATAGTTTCACGGAACATTACACTCACTAATGAAGTACAGGCTCAAATTGGATTGTCCAAGATAGGACCTGTTTTAAAAAAAAATGTTTACATGTTTGAATGAGATTTGTTTACTGGAAAAGGTCTGGATGTTTTTCCCATAGATTCTAAAGTGAGATTAGTTTATTTAATCATGTAAATATTCAGATTCATTAAAAAAAATATCACTAAAGTATTTTTTTTAATCTTACCATTTTATCACTACGCTTGTTATTGTCATGGCAGCAGATATAGACACAAATGCAGGGTAAGACAGTGTATTAGAAAAGCTTAACAACAATACCAAATCAATAAGCAAAATCATATACACAGGAAACTGTATATATGTATAATATAAGCTATAATGAGATAAGTTTCTTTGATGTGAGAATGGATATTTTATATGAAAACGAAAATAAACATCACATCCTATGATGCAAATTGGTGAGAAAAATTTCAAGGAATGTGGCTAGATTCCATTTGATGGTTGGCATCTAGTACTCACTTCAAATTAGGATCAATTTCCGGCTAAACATAAAGCACATTGTACAGTGGGTTTGGTATGAATTATGTGTGGATTTGGTTGTTTGTGTGTGTGTGTTAGATGGTGATGTTAGAAGTAGTAGATGGTGAAATTTTACATATGCAACCCAGTACCTTTAACTCATGTCTAGATTAAGCAGTGATAAAATTGAAGTTCTCCTCATCCTTAGTGACATAGTGTCAGGTATAAGAAAAGATGCAATCTTCAACTAATGGTTTTCAGTTCAGTGCTATATCTGTGACAGGCCAGAAACGGTTTGTGCAGTTGCTATTCGGTATTTTAATTTAACACTATACATAAAAGGAAGCACAATGCAAATTTTAACAAGAAATACAATATTAACAAGAAATCATGATACAATATGTGAGTAATTAAATGTCCTTTATTTCCTTGCAAGGCATTATACTGTGCATTGGGTGTTGAGTATTGTTATATAATAACAGCAGTAAACATACTGTGAATACCAAATGCACTATTATGAGGTTTCTTAAAACTGAAGTTTTTTATGATTGACTCACACAGTCTTACCTTGAGCACCATCTATTTAAAGGTTATACTTCTTTTCATACCTCTGCCTTTGCATTTGCATCTCCCTCTCTCTATCTCTTTATTTTGTACCCTCATTTCATACCATACTCTCATTATATCTCACATCTTTCCACCCTCTTCTTACATAGAATGTTTCACTCTCCCTAACCTCCATTATCCTTCTATTTTCTATCTCCTTCTATCTAAATCCAACCATTAATCTCTTTAAAGCTAAACTTCCCTCTGCCTTTTCGCCATCTCTCTGTTACAAAGCTGCACAGTTGCTTTAAGGCATTCATTCTTATTTTCAGTGGAGTTATTTTCTCACAAAATGTGTCACCTTGTTTTGCCTCCCAGTGAGTCTATCTTTCTCTCTCTGCTGTTTTGTTTCATTGCTACATTGTTCAATTTCATTGTTCATTACAACAAACAAGACAAATGACTTGCTTTGTCTTGTTCAGTCTCTTTCTTTCGTCTTTCTCCCACTGCCACACACGTCTACCTACATTTGTATAATTTTTACATTGTCATGTGTAGTAATTGAACTAATTAACACTAACACTACACCTAAATTTAACCTTACCCTCACTAGCTGATAGAAAAATATCATTATCTGGACATTTTGTCATGAAACCTCATATAGTTAAGGCTGGGTAACCAGATCGGCTCACAGCTTTTTTTTGTCGGACAATGTGGAACACCCAGATAACAAATTAGTGATTGCTATGATTGCCAAGTTTTAATTGCCTTGATTTAAAAGGTGCAGATAAATGTGTTTGGATTGGTGAAGGCATTTTCATGATCATGAGATTCTTGCATTAGGATATTTTGTTACATTTTAAATCTTTACTTTTGAAAAAAAAAAAAGGTTGTAATAAATTACATTTATGAGGGTAAGTTTTGGGGGGGGGGGTTGTTGTGTTTTAAAAAAAAACACAACAAAAACAAACAAACAAACAAACAAAAAATATATATTTTTTTCTTTCTTCCTTTTTCCCCATATATATATGAGGGACCAACTTTAAAATTCCAGGACTGTGCTGTAAAATGTGGGATAGTTTTAAACAATTTAAGTTAAAGGAGCTCTATTTTTCAGCAGATTCTTGCTTCTCTGATTTTTTGGGGTAGAATTCAAGATTTTGTATCTCTGTGCTTATGTCCATGTTCTCTTAATATAGAACAGTACATGCATTATGCAAACAAGTTATAAATGTCATGGCTTTCTTCTGATAAAGCTAGTGAGCTGTTCATTTGTTTGTTCGTTCATTCATTCGGTAACCTCCTTATCCTGGTCACGATTGTGGTAGATCCACTGCCTATCCTGGGAACATTGGGCTTGAACATATCATTAGTGGGATGCTATGCACACACACACACACACACACACACTCACACATATTCACACACTCACACAGGCAATTTGGTGTAGCCAATCCACCTACTGGCATGTTTTTGGGAGGTAGGAGTACGGTTTAGGACCTGGTAGAAACCAGCACAGTCACAGGGAGACTGAGCTTAGGGCAGTTGTGGCTGAGGTGGAAGAGTGGGTTGTCCACTAATTGTAGGGTTGTGGGTTCGATTCTCATCTCACATGCCTCCACATGCCAAAGTGTCCTTGGGCAAGACACTGAACCCCAAGTTGCTCCCATTGGCATGCTAGAGCCTGGCATGCTAGAGCCTTACATGTTTTTGGGAGGTAGGATGCTTTAGAACTTGGTACAAACCAGCACAGTCAGAGGGAGATTCAGTTCTTGTGTGTGTGTGTGTGTGTGTGTGTGTGCGTGTGTGTGTGTGTGTGTGTGTGTGTGTGTGTGTGTGTGTGTGTGT
>JAOUWY010000071.1:14275171-14285603 GCA_025728095.1 Prietella phreatophila | reverse complement strand
ATGATCCTGGGATAGGCTCCAGGTTCCCTGCGACCCTGAAGAAGGAATAAGCGGTTGAAGATGGATGGATGGATGGAATATTACCAACAAAAGCAATGTTATCTTGCTGCTGAGGTTTCAGTAGCTTGCTAGGTTTGTGAGCTAACTAGCTCATATTAATTAACCCAGTTTCTGGCTATCTAGCAAAGATGCCACTTGCAGATTATCCTGAACATTACCTACAGGCTGTAGCAGCACTTAAATACTGTATATTCAAGACAACATGCAGTTGCTACTGAAAATCAAAGTGACCTTTTAAATTTAATACAGAGCTCTCATACTGTGAAACATCATAAGATCGGGTCATCTAGTCTAGTCTGGTCATCTCTTTAAGGGCTTACCTGTAGATGCATCTGCAAGTTGGATGTTGAGCTGTGAAATGCCAATATATCTCCACAGATTTTGATTTGCTTAATTAGCAGATATTTATCATGTTTCTTTTGAAACATTGAAAATGAAGATCCTTGTTTGAGTGGGCCAGGGATGCACATCTGTCTCCACTGTCTCAGACATTGCTGCTACTGAATAAGCATTTGGTGCTTGAAATAAAGCTGGATACTAATTTATGTTCGTTTGGGTGAAATTAAATGATTTAAAATTTGCACACACATGCATATGTTTTTTAATCAGCTTACAGTCTGCCAACGTTAAGTGCATTAGTGAACCATGTACTCAAGTACTGGAAAAAAGAGCACATGTAGTTTGTTACTTTCCACCCTTGGTTATGCTATGTATTAAACATCCATGAACATTAACACACTAAATGGTATTTTATCCTAAAAGCGTGCAAATATTTACACTCGCTTGTGCCTCTGATTTTAAATCTCATGCAGCTGGTGTGTGTGCTCTTAATGTACTGTATGTTCTCACATAAACATACTGTATGAGATAACTTTAACCTACAGGTTATGGAAAAAGCCTCACTATCTTATATCTTATAATTAAATGTATTGCAAAGTGGTTGATGAATCATTCCCTTAAATCAAGCTCTCTCTGGCTCTCCCTTTCTCTTTCTGTCTCTAAGCACAATCCAACTCTGAACAAGATCTGTCACTTAGAAGACACACTGCTGCACAGTAGCACCACATCAATCTAGAATATTTTTAAAACTCTGCCTTCCCAAGGTCAGCTAAATGCAGCACTTCCTGTGGTTGTGCAGACACATTTTCTCCTGCTCTCCATGGACAGAAACCAGTGATGGATAAATCACTCAAATGGGCTCTTTTTGGCATTGTAGGCACAACATGCAATTCTTTGGCGCACACACACGTTTCCTCACGGCCCCGGTCAGCCTCTGTGAGCACGTACAACCTGCAGTCTTCTGGTGATTACGACAAACACAACTTGACAGAGCTTCTAATTCTTTATTTTTACAATCTCATCTGTTACCCCTGTTTTCACACTGCTCATGCTGTGGAGACACGCAAAGCTAAAAGATTTTAGGCTATTGCAGAATCATGCGGACATGTGCTGGGTATAAACATATTGAGTCAGATTTAAACACACACACACACACACACACACACACACACACACACACACACTCTCTCTCTCTCTCACACACATCAACTTCTTTCTTTTTTGTTATTAAATTCTGCTATTTATTATTACTCAGTTCCTCTTGCAGTACTCTGGAGTCTTTTGCTCTTTAAAGAAGGAGTAAATAAACTGCCAGCATAACATAACAAGTCCAATATAGGTACATTACCAGAATGTCAGGTGGTTTGTTAACAAATGGTTTTCAATACAAGGTTGTAAGACCATAAGAAGACTGTGAATCGTAGCTCTGAGAGTTCCTCAACTTTGCTGAAGAGATATTAGCATGTCTTTTTGTTTATTTATTTATTCATTTATTTTTAATCTTTTTTTTTTTTGTACTCACCCATGATATTTTCTTACAAATATTTAGTTGATTATTTTCCCCACAATATAAACCATACAATAGCCAAATCTAAACCACCTTGACCCAGACCAGGCTGTCACTAAGGACCGACGTATGTTTTTGTTAATGATATGGTCTTTAATTGAGCTTCATACCTGACAGCTCACTTATGCCTACATGAAAGCAAAAACCTCCTGCTCGCATGACTTTATATTGTGTCCTGCAGGATCTCTACTCTCACACAGATGACCCCATGGACTTTTCTGGCAAATTTTACAAACAAGCAAACAAACAGTGCACCTCCTATGCCTATGTGTATTAGTATCTATTTAGAACAAATGATCTGTTGAATCCAAATAATTTTTTTGTATTCTGTTACACCCCTACTTATTATACCTAGTTTATGCTTCATTGGAAAGACTTCTGAAACACATGATTTGAATTTCGTAAAGCCATGAACATTCATGCTGGTTCAGAACAGGATAAGGACCTTAGCTGTCCAGCCATAAAAAGAGCAGGATGGTAAATAGCAAGGAGTATATGAAAGAACACATTTTATTGCTGTTTGTTCCAATAAATTGGCAGTGTTTCATTTACTGCAGCATTTAGCAGATGCCATCTGCCTTATCTAGAGTGCCTTACAGAAGTGCTTCACAGTCTCCAACAGAAACATATCCTCATGCTATTTTAATAGGTCAGGGACTAAGCATATCATCAAGCAAAACCTTTTTTACTACAGCAAGTGTTTCAACTGATATATAAGTAGAACAATATTTAATTACACTGTCTAATGGAAAACATTTATTCGAAGGCATTTACATTTACTTTTAGCTTGTTTAAAGCAAAACACGTGTATGACTCAAAACAACTCAAGCTACAAATTAATCTTCTTGTTAATGAAACATCCCTAAATACTTATTGTATGAAAAACAGATAAATTGCATTGACTTGGCTAAACTTGGCTTCACATGACCAATGTTCTGACTTTCACATTAGAAGAGCCATGCTTTGTCTGAAATGTAGTGCCTTTTGGACTTTGAAGCCTTTGAAGATCTGTTAGGAAGTAAGAATAAATGACATTTTTTGGCTGAAATATTTCTTTAACATTACATCTCACTGCCATTGCCAAATATTTGAAGCAATTCTGTTTGACTGCATATGGTGTCACTATACAAAATCCACAATATAACACCTTTTTGTATTCTGAATTTTGTATAGTATTTGACCTGAATTGAAAATGAACTGTAGAAATCAACAGTACAAACTCTTTCATCCCCTTTTAGGCTTTTGAGAGCAACAAACTGTTTATGAAGGAACATTCAGTCATATGAGCATTAATTCATGTATTCAGCCATAACTGTTCCATTATGAGTCACATGTCATCTCTCAGTAAGGAAAATGTGGAGCAGACACTTTATGTCTCCTGTCCGAACTAAATTATATTTAACGCTGCCTTACGTTCCTGAATATTTTACACTGCTGATCAGACCAACAGAAATGAAGGATGATTGAACCAATAAATCAAGCGCATGTTTACTAAAGTAGTTTGTGCTTGGGGCTTGTGGCTTAGAAAAACACAGACACACATAAGCTGTCTCAAACCAATTCACTCACTCCCAATTTCTTTTTGACATCTAGTCTGACGCAACTGTTAAGAAACTGTGTGATTTATTATTTTGCACTAGACTATTACCAGGATTTCAAAATAGAATATACAACAACATCTATTATGAATTATTACTTGTTTCTATTATTATATCACGGAAATTCTGCAAATAAAACATTAATCACGATCCCACTGTGTAGAATTCTCATCTCACATTCTCAATTAAATTTCCCATCAGTTAATAATGTTGAACAATTTTCAGATCTTCTAATTTTCTCCATGGGTAGCAGTGGCTATTAAATGGTGTGTTGGAGTCTCTCCTGTTATTTAATACCTATAAGCCTGCTATAGTGGAGCTGATCATGTCTTTTGAGAGAGCATGGTTCCTCACACGCCATAAACAGTAGTAAATCTCATTCATAAATTCCATACATCAGGGGTCATCGGCTGGCGTTCAGCGGTCTGGATGCAGACAAAGACAAATATTTTAGCAGACTAAAGTGAACACCTGAAAAAAAACCAAAGCAGAATGTATGGAAAAATTATTATAATTTGGCAACACCAGTTTTCCAAATATGAACCAAGGTGACTTCTGCAGAAGGTCCTTTGTTGTGGCATTTATGTAAATTATTTAGCAAAAGGCAACTCATCAAGAAAGGGAATTTCATAGATTATTTTCTCCTAAAAAAAAAAAAAAGAATGTTTCAAGATGACAGAGAAGTATGCTTTTTTTATTCCAGGCAATTATTGCTGAACAGAGCAATGAGTTATTCCTGGTGCCTATACCTAAATATTAATTTCTTGTTAGTAGTAACATTTTATTAGGTCATTTAACCATGTACAACTTTGTCCACTGTCATCTGTACAGATTGTGTAAGCAGTTTTCTCTGTGGTGTAAATAAGATACAACCCCAATTCAAAAAAGTTGGGACGTAGTGTAAAATGTAAATAAAAACAGAATGCAGTGATCTGCAAATCTTATTGACAATATAACATAGAAAACAGCTCAAATGTTTAAACTGAGGAAATGTACAATTTTAAGAAGCAAATATTTTCAGAAAAATATAAGGCAATTTTGAATTTGATGGAAGCAACACATCTCAAAAATGTTGGGACAGGGCAACAAAGGGCTAGAAAAGTAAGTGGTACAAAAAAGAAACAGTTGGAGGAACATTTTGCAACTAATTAGGTTGATTGGCAAAAGGTCAGTAAAATGATTGGGAATAAAAGGAGTATCTTAGAGAGACAGATTCTCACAGAAGTAAAGATGGATGGAATCTGGATGGAAGCGTATGGTGCTCTATAACCAGAATATACCTTTCAGTATTGGTGGTGGCTTTCCAGATGTGCAAGCAGCCCATTACATAGGCACTAATTAGTGATCGACTGATTATCAGTTTTACAGATATTTTTCCCGATATTTAAGCATTTTCCAAAATTGGTATTGGTTTTCTAGTATTCGAAAACCTATAAATGGTGCCATCTTGCGGGAATATTGAGAATTGAGAACAGGAGCGCTATTGCGGCACTAAACATGAGGAAAGACGGCTCAACAATGGTGTGCAAAGATAAAGTATACTTGCTTTGGTTTAATTAATAAACTTTATTTAACATAACACCCATTAATGTACAAATGAGATGTGTAACAAAAATGCTTGATATGTAGTTTAAGTTGCTTGGTACTAAGAAATAGAAACAAACTTATGGGGTCACATAATCTGTTTACTTCATATAACCTTTTATTAAAAAAAACCCCAGGAAACACTTTAGTAACATTGCACTTTATTTTTTAATTTTTTGCACTCTTTCAGACCCCTCTATTTATTGGTGTATAAATAAGAGGTTTTTTTGGTGTGTGTTTTTATGCAAGGAGGAAGAGAAATCGACAACATTGTTAGAAATACAATGGTTTGTTCAGTTCAGTGGTGTTGTTAACATTGTCTCAAAAACAGAAGTAAAACAATAAATAAATATCGGTTCGGCATATCGGTTATCGGGCATATAAACATGCAAATATTGGTATTGGTTACAAAAAATCAATGTCGGTCGGTCTCTAGCACTAATGCACCCTCATACCATCAAAGATGCAGGCCTTTGAACTGAGCACTGATAAAAAAGCTGAATGGTCCCTCTCCTCTCTACTCTTTAGTCCCCTTTAGATTAGAGGACATGGTGTCAATGGTTTCCAAAAATAATTAAAAATCTTGATTCATCTCACCACAGAACAGTTTTCCATTTTGCCTCAGTTCATATTAAATGAGCTTTGGCCCAGAGAAAACGGCAGCATTTCTGGATCATGTTCATATATGTCTTCTTCTTTGCATGATAGAGCTTTAACCAGCATTTGTGGATGGCATGGCGAACTTTGTTTACAGTCAATGAGTTTTGGAGGTGTTTCTGAGCCCATGCAGTGATTTCCATTACAGAATCATGTCAGTTTTTAATGCTGTGCCGAAGGAGGGCCCAAAGATCATGGCATGAAATATTGATTTTCACCCTTGTCCCTTGCACACAGATTTCTCCAAATTCTCTGAATCTTTTGATGATATTATGTATCATACATGATGAGATATTCATCGTCTTCACAATATTACATTGAGGAACAGAGACTCTGCCTCTCTAAGATACTCTTTTTATTCCAAATAATGTTACTGACCTGTTGCTTCCAGCTGTTTCTTTTTAGTAACACTTACATTTCTAGCTTTCTTGTTGCCCCTGTCCCAACTTTTTTTTCAAATTTACCTTATTTGTTTCTTAAAATGGTATGTTTCCTCAGTTTAAACATTTGATATGTTTTCTGTGTTCTAGTGTGAATGACATGGGTTTATGAGATTTGCAAATCATTGCATTGTGTTTTTATTTACATATTTTATTTACATATTTACAGCATCCCAACTTTTCCAGAATTGGGGTTGTAATTGAGCAGGAGTATCACTGATATTTTTATGGACTGAATATGATTGCAGACTGAATTGGTTAGATGTCGCTATCTCATATAATTAGTCAAGAACTTGAGACTTGAGGGGAGAAATCACATTTAGCTAGGTTTAAAACATATTTAGGCATATTGACAGTATTTACTCTTAGCTTCTTACAGGATGTGATCTTTGCAAGCAGACACCAAGGCATGGTAAGAAAGTAACCTAAATAAAACAATTTCCCTGTCGTTTATGCTATCTTAAAGTAATAATTCTGTATATAAGTGTATTGTTGACAAACAAACAAACAAAAATTCTGTGCCAGAATTTAGCCACAGTGACATTTGACCGATTTCACCAGACAGTTGTTGGGTGTTTGTAAATGTTGGTGCCTCAGAAATGTTTCACCATAAACAACAGTGGAGATCCTCAGTGAGACAAGAGTATAATGCTTCAGGGCCTTCCTTCATTTTGAGTGAAATTTGGTTCTTGTGAAATGTCAACAGTGATTAATCAAAGTCATCGTTAGCATTCTAACAAATGAGAAGATTCCAGTGACAGCTTTTCTGCCCTCAGATTATCAATCATCTTTTTTTTCAAGGAATGGCTTGCTTTAGCCAACACTGCGCCTGGGCATTACGCTAAGCATCCAAGCGCTTAGATATTATGATGAAGAGCGCAGCTTTGAATTAAAGTGAAGATTGATCGCTTTCAGGTAGCGTTGGTTTCCATCGGTGATGTATCATAGCTGTCACGCATCCCTGTGTTAGAGTTAACTGGGACATGTGGAGGTTCACTGTTGTTTCTCAATTGCTAATCTACTCAGGCAGCACTCAGCTTTCATTTTATTTACTCCTCTTGCACTGTTTTTGCTGTGGATGAGATACAACTTGAGGATGTTAAACAAATATTCTACCAAATTATGACACATTTAGGTGAACATTATATGATTTTTAAATAATCATATTGTTTGACAGAGGCCATTAAAATGTGTTCTGGCATTGTGTTTGTTTTTTCCCTCTTTGAGGCCAAAATACTGCATTTTTTGGCATCAACTCTGGTCTACATTAAACCTGTACATATAGTTCCCTTTGAAAGTGTTAGGACAGCAAGGCTAATTCTATTGTTTTCACTATACAGTGAAGACATTTGGGTTCGAGATGAAAAGATGAATTCCCTGATAGTTACTTCTAGATGTGTTAAACTTTAAACATGGCAACTTTGGTGACAGACCACCGAATGTTTAGGTGAGCAAAAGTATAGGAACATACAGTCTTAAAGTACATTAAAGTTAATATTTGGTTGCATATCCCACATAACCCACAGACATCACCAAGCTGTTGCATTTTTATTTTGTGATGTTTTTCCAGGCTTGTACTACAGCTTCTTTCAGTTGTTGTTTGTTTCAGGGGATATCCTCTTCAGGAGGTGAAATGTTGCTGACCTGGGTTAAGGTCTTGTGATTGACTTGATCAATCTAAAACCATCCACTACCACTTTTTTTTTTTTTTTTTTTACTACTTTGTTGAGTTAACAATGTGTTTTGGATCATTGTCTTGGTGCTTGATGGAGTTCCTCCAATTAGATTGGATTCATTTATCTTTAAATTGAAATATAGACTTTCTGTAAACTTCTGAATTCATTCAGAATGTTGCAACCATCATGACATACATCATCAAAAAAGATTAGTGAGCCGATTCAAGAAGCCGCCATGAAAGCCTAATCAGTCCACCATGCTTGACTGATTAGCTTCTATGTTTTGGATCATGAGCAGGTCCATTCTTTCTCCACATTATGGGCTTTCCATCACTTTGGTAGAGGTTAATCTTGGTTCCAGAACTTCTGTGGCTCATTTCTGCATTTATTTGCAAATTCCAATCTGGCTTTCTGATTCTTACTGCTCATGAGTGATTCACATCTTGTGGTATGGCCTCTATTTTTCTGCACTTGAAGTCAAATGGTCGATTGTCATACTCTGAATGACTTGAATATAAATTTTTATAATGAACATGTAATCTTCATTGGTGTCCAAGATTTATTTTGTAATGAAAATGTGAGTTGACATTTTTAATCTTTGTTCAATGTCATGTTGGCCTATTTTAACTTTGGTTAATTGTCTGCTACATTACCCACAATACCATTTGACTGCCTGCTGATAGTAGTGCCAGTAGGATTTAGTCTTTGCTTTATCTCTATCTGAAAAGACAGAGATGCAGCTGTGCTTTAGGCTGAGTGCACAGTACACGACTTTCAAAATCTCAGAGTTGCTGTACTGCTCATTTGCCACACAACCACAACCACTTGTGATCAGTTGTTTGGTGTCTCACATACTAAAGGATGGTGCAGCTGGAGAGATCCCCATTAAATAACACATTATCCCCAAATCTCACTTTTCCATAAAACTAAACACAAGAGCTGTCAATGGCATGGCTTTGTCACTATTTTGTATGGAAATGGAGAAAGTTTGCAGATCTCTGAAACTAGTCAGTGACTAGCGACCTTCAGGGTGGTGTTTTAAAAGAACAAACAAAATAGTTAATTATTCTGTGAATTATTAGTACTGTTCTGACATGAAACTATGTTTCCTAGATTTATGGAAGCCCTACAATAAAAACTCTATCAATTATTACTTAATCAAATCTTTTCTTAATATTATTGGTTATAGTGGATAGTGTAGAACATAACAAAAGAAATTAGGGACCCTTTAGCTTAATGCATGAATTTCTGACCACACACAGTTGATAAATGAGATTATATACTACTACTGAGATCAGTGAGTGTTTATCTCACCCCTCATTGTGATTTCAACTCACAATAAGTGATGTTTAAAACATGATACGTGTTATATGCAAAAGGAAAAAAATATTGAAAAGGCCAGCTCCAAATAGGTAATCTTTGCCTGGGGGCCTGATGTATCTTTCCAGCATCTCCGACATCATTAAGGTGGCTTGGTGCAGAGACGGGAGTATTTCAAAATGGTGTCAGGGAATGTATTCATTGCTCCGGGGTGCAGGGACAAACAGTCCTCACTTATTCGAGGGAGGTGCCAATTGTTTGGAATGAAGTAGCGCTGAATGTGACCTTTGTCATTGTGGTATAATTGAGTCGCAGCAAAAAATATAAAACCGCATTGTTGTTTTGAGTTACTGTGAGCCACTGGCTGACATTCAAATGTCTCTCGATGCTTAAAACATCTTACAACTCCACATGGAAAACACCACACAAGAATGCAGCCTTTTTTAATAATACACAAGCTACATGTTGTTGCCCTCTGCCAAAATATCACCAGAATGCAAGTAAACATTAGTTATAATGGAGTACTTAGTTCAACATGCTGGGTAGGAAACCTGACACCTAAGTGATAAGAGTATTTCTTTGCTCATATTATTTTTAGAAGCATGCAGATACCATGGAGAGGTCTGATTTGTAGTTAATGCTGTGAGCTGTGTACTGTGTACATAAAAGATAAGTTTTAAGTGCAAGAAAAAGCTCAACAGATTCATCCTCTGTACTTTAAAATGCAATAATATTTGTATTTTTAGAACTTCCCCCACTTAGTTTTCATCTACAATTTCTCACTTAATGCAGCTACCAGAGGTTAAAATAACATCCATTTTGTACTCAAACAGAAAATGAAAAAAATGTATATGCTTGTAGAAATAATGTGATTTTGTACAATGGTGAGATCTGAAAAATGGATTTTGTCTATCAGAAGTGCATTCAGTCTAAAGGATATTGAAAAAGAATTATCGTCTGGGCTATATAAAACGTTTAATAAGTATAGAGGATAAAACAGCATACACTGTACTGTACAGTCTGAACATTTGTCATTTAGGTGATCTGTAGAAAAGCCATGCTTTTCATCTTTTTCTTCAGTTTTTAAAGCTGCAGTGGGTCATTTTTGGTATATATATATACAGTGGGGGAAAAAAGTATTTGATCCCCTGCTGATTTTGTACGTTTGCCCACTGACAAAGAAATGATCAG
>JAOUWY010000071.1:14164954-14177212 GCA_025728095.1 Prietella phreatophila | reverse complement strand
GAGAGAGAGAGAGAGAGAGAGAGAGAGAGAGAGAGAGAGAGAGAGAGAGAGAGAGAGAGAGAGAGAGAGGCAGTGAGTAGAGAAAGGGCACTTGGTTCAGTGAGGCCTGAAACAGCAGCAGTAACAGCAGACTGGCTGCTTGTCTAGCATGGCTCAGTCATGTTAACTGAACCATTTATCTCCTGTAATTGGATGATTTAGCTTTACTATAAAAGGAACAGGCAGCATTATAAAATTATATCATACACATCCATAATTCACATTTCTGCAAGAGCAATGATGAGAGCTAAGAAATACGTGCAAATATCTGTCCATGCCTTTAAATTACATTATTATTATCACATATGATCAATCTTGAACCTATATGCATGTCTATCATGGCAGCTCCAGAATATTAAAATATCATGAAATGCACTGATTAAACATGAGAGGAATGCGATCAGTGTTTCTATGCACAAAAATAAGATCTTTTTTTAATTGTATGACTCCTAGATGGTGTCATCATAATGGAGGGAGATTTATGACAGCAATAATTTCCAATTACATAGTCTCACCCCTAACATTACGGCAAACTATTAAAAAAGCCACAAAATATACGCATATCCTTTAACATGCCTTTCAAATGGCCATTACAGAGCCAAATTAAAAGGAAGTTAACGTTTATGGACACTGTAATTTAACACAAGTCACCTTATGTTTCCATTATACAGAGTTGATCAAAGTTGAGCAGGTAACTACTGCCTAAAGTTTACTTATATTTTCCATCATTTTATATGCTCACAGGTCAAGGCAAGTGAGGGGAAAAATTATTTAAAGATTAATGTATTTTTAATGATTACATAAATTATGTAATTAAATCTAAATATACAATATATACAAAATATATACAAAAATTTCCATCTCCCATGTTTATTCAACAGATAAAAAAATCTATATTGTACAATTTATTAAAGAAACAAACCATCTAATAAATATGAACACACACACACACACACGCACACACACACATACGCACACACACACACACATACACACACACACACACACACACACACACACACACACACAAACAGAGTAGGTACTGTACATATATCTGAGAGTTTCCAAATGATGCAAATTAAAATTAAGTCTTTTTAGATGATATTGTTTAGCTGCAGAGCAAATGTATGGGACAGCAGTTTTGGTCATGTAATTTATATCTTGTGTAATGTTACAATAAGACTAAGATAATGATCTGCTATGTTGAAACACAAGAGAAAAGTTTTACGTACAGTAAATCTTGGCTTGGAAAATGCAGCGCATGTGGTCTCACTTGCATCTACTTAAAGCATTACTGCTGCCTAAGGTGTTACAATATGCTGCAGTGTGTGAGGGGAATCAAGAGGGGGTTCTGGGTTTAATTGTTTTTCCCTGCAGGTTAACCAGACGTTATTTTGAAAGCAAATCTAAAAAAAAGTTAATTAGTTGAGAGACTGAATGCTTTTTACCAAGTGGTTATACATACAAAACATGTCTACATATGAAACAAAATAAAACGTCATAGTGCACCGTGGACCAGAAAAAAAAGTGAATTGAAAATTAAACAGGGGTTAATTTCAAAGTCAGAATGTAATGCTATAAAATAAAACATTTCTTAATTTGGAGTAAGAATTACCACAAAAAAAACCCCACACTGCAGCAAAATCATCATGTTGCCCAGTAGTAAGAGATGGCCTGCTATGATGCATTTAAAAGTGAACATTTTAATTACCTGTTTGTGGAACACATTGTGTTTTTCTAAAATATTAATCATCCATCTAATTAGATGTGACACTAGTTTTCATCAGAATGTACACAGAGTAATCAAGACTGAGAGTGCATATGACAATTTTTATGAGGTTTTCAGCTTCACATGAAGGAAAAAAAAAACAAACAAAACTTTTCCCTGCTAGAGTTTGGAATTAATTTTTTTTGGTCATTTTCATGTACACATTAGAACCGAACATTAGAACATTAACTGAAAATACTCTGTATTTTTGGGGGTCTGTTCGCTGGCAGTACATATTTCAGACATCCCAGTAATGTGAATGTCGGCAACAACAACAATTGCACTGCAGGCACAGAATAAAATGCAAAATGTTCATTGTACCCATTTTATCCTTTGAACAAAAATTGCTTTTCCATCTTTCATAGCAACTGTGGGTCAAAGGTTTTATTTTAATAAGACACAACCATTTCATGGCTTCAGCAAATCCTATCAGAGACCATCCTATAAAATGCATACCAGAGCCTGACTCCGCATGATATGCTGTGAGCTGGCAACATGATGCCGTAGTGGTGTTTCACTTACATCCTATGTAAAGTGCCTGTGGCTGCTGGAGCAGCGCTAACGACTTACTTCACTCTTCACAGGGTTCTGTGATGACTCATTAATCTCAGTTTTTGTCTCTGTTTATAAATACAGCTCTGTGCTTGGCACTAATATGAGATCTGTAGAGACATGCATACCATACTACATGATTGCTTATTTTTTCTGATGTGAGTCTATAACAAGAGGATAACATCGAGCAAGATATATTTGAGAAAATGACATATGGAAGACTGTCCTCAGTGAGTAATAAGATGTGTTGTTCTGTGAAATGAGTAGCTTCAGTAGTACTTGAAATGCACTGATCTTATATTTCTATACATGCCAGTATATATTGTTTTTGTAGAGGCAAAAATACTTGTTTTGTGTTGAGAGGTGTGTGTTTTATGTATATTCATATATATTATTCTAAGGTTACATAATGCACTTTCCCACACTGTCAAATGCAATAAGTTTAATTTATATGCCATGCCATACTGTTGACTGGAAAAGTGCTATGAAATACTCAATGTGATGAAAGACAATGACACAACAAGACTAGCACTACTACCCAACGTCAAGAGGGTGTAATCTTCAGTAACTGCTTTACCCTGGTGGCAGGGGATCCGAAATCTGCCGTGGGAACACTGAGCATGGTGCCAGACCATCACGGGGCACCGTGTACACCCATTCATTGGGGCAATTCACCTACCAGCATGTTTTTGGAAGGTCTGGGGAAACCAGTGAACCAAAAGGAAACTTGGACAGATACAGGGAAAACACAGATGTTAAGAAACACAAGGCCAGGATTCAACCACTAACCCTGAAGCTGTTCCATTGTGCTTCCCTTAAGAGACAATATTTTATAATGGAATGATATGGAAGTACCTATTCTATGCACTTTCTGTCTTCTTTTTCTTTTCAATTAGAAGGAAAACATATAAGCCTTTTTCAATCAATTTTACTCCCCACCAACCCATCTCCTACCTCAGTACTCGCTCATTCTGAATTGAGTCACATTCTACAGTAAAAGTAAACAGCAGGTCTGTTATTGGAAGGAAAAATGTTATGTTACTGAATTTAGTAAGATTTAGTTATATATCGGTGGCAACACCCCTTGAAGTCAACTTTTACAACTGTGTCTAAGAAGGGAAAGGCAGTTCATAGACAATGCCTTTACAAGTGATTATCATAATAACCATAATCATAAGCTGTTTGAAAGAGTAGCTGGAGTGAAAAGATTCATTTGTAATGTGCACCCTCTCAAATTATTCATTTTTTAAAAAAGTCCTCAACATGTCTGAATGAAAACCATTTTTTCTATAATACGAATTTGAAAAGATCTGATAGACATACTGTATATCATGCCAAACTTCATTATTCATTATGTTCATTAATTTATTCATCTTCAGTTACAGTTTTATCTTGGTCAAGGTGGATTTGGAGTTTATGCCAAGGAGTATATCAATAATACAACCTGGATGGGATGGCAAGGCACCATGTACACACACACACACACACACACACACACACACACACACACACACACACACACACACACACACCTAGGTACAATTTAGAGTCAATCAATGTATTGGCATGTTTTGGGAGGTAGGAGGAAACCAGAGAACCTATATGAAACCCATGCAAACAGTCAGAGAACTAGCACAAAAATTAACATAGAAAGTAACCTGAACTCAGTATCAAATCATGAAACTGTGTGGCAGAAAAAATGTTACTGGAAACACTGAGTCAATAAAAAAATGTCTACAAAAATGAAGTTTCATATAAAGCCGTGGAAATATACTATTTCTTTTCACTGTGTAAATGTACCAAATGCCTTGTCAATCTCTCACTCACTTGCTCTTGTGAGTAGCAGCATGAATGACACCTGACCTTGCTGGATTATTGAGAGAGGCTGAATTTTTGCTGCATTGTTTGATTTCACCAAGCAAACTGCTATCTGTGACTTCCAGCACCTAGTCAGGAAAGGCATATTTACCACTGGGAGACTGCACTTCTAGCCCTTATCAGATGTAGAGGACACCTGGGTAATACTGAACGAGCAGAAAAAAAGGATGCCTTTTTGTGGATGCATTGCCACTCTGAAGTCAGCTACAGAGCCAACTTGGAACTTGATTGATATCATTGCCTTAAGCATACAGCGAGGTGCTGGACTTTTAATATAGGAGGAAAAGGAAGAAAGAACTGGAGACCTGGCTGATATGGCTCCATGCCTTCTGATGTTCAAATGGAATCAGTATGTGACTGCATTTTAGGCATTTTTGATGGCAAGGTTTAAGGTTTCAGGCCACCTGAGAAGATAGCTGAGATTGTATTCTTTGTTTGTCCTGAAAATAAAGTAGTCCTAATATCAACAAAGACCTATTCTTACCAAGGAGGTACAGAGAGATATTAAGGTATTTAAGAAATAATAGAATAAAAGAAATACAGAAGAAATCTTAATATAGAGATTGTCAGACGTATTTTAACAAGCACATGATGAATACAACACATTTTAAATTGGTGGCAGTTAGAGCATTAACTAAGGTAAAATGCACAAAGTGGTCTGTGAGTAAACAAGAAGAAACAAAGCAGAAAATGATCTCAAAGATTGAGGACATCCATATTTCAGTCTTGCCACAAGTAGTTATGCTTAATGTTTACAGAAATGAACTAGGAAATTGTTCATCGCTGGTATTTTTTTCTAAATAAAAAAAAAAGCATTCCAAAAAGCTTTCTTGAAAGCTTTCCATAAATAATACATAACGTAAATAATATAAAGGTGCATTTGATATTACATCATGTTTTTGAAGATCAAATATGATAATAAAGAATACATTATGCTGCATATCAAGGCATCGTTTCTGTTATGATCTGAAAACAATATCTGATCAGGGTTTTTTGATTGATCTCAAATTGGAGGAAATGCCTCTGAAGAATTAAAATGGAGCAAAGCAACATTCAGATGTCCATGCATCTCCATTAGGCAATGACCAGTCAAGTGTTGTTTGGCTATGTGCATTTACCAAGTTTTATATCATTTTACTATTATAAAGCACAGCCATATTGTATGGTTTCAACATTACATCTCAGAATGCAGTACTAGTAAATTCAATGTTAAGCTAAACTATAGTGTGTGTGTGTGTGTGTGTGTGTGTGTGTGTGTGTGTGTGCACGCAATGCCCAACCTTATCTCAGAAGGAACATTGGATTGTAATTAGTGCACAACAGTCTGGTATACATAATGAGTTGAGTGTTTTCACTGCGAAAGTTTTATATTCAGTTCATCCCATTTGAACCATCTATAAAACCTTGGAAAAGATCAGAATGTCATGATCTATGGAGTGAAAACTCCCCAGTATAGAGAAGATCCTCTATTTCTTTTCTAAAATTGAAATCACTTTCAATGGCAAAAGTATTTAAGAAAAATAGCTATTCCCCTGAGATGGCTATTGGCCATACTTTTGATGTATACATTCAATGCTGAGTAAAATATTACAATAGTGCTTTGTGTGATTATTCTTTTCTATTAGATGATATTTTGCTACTGGGTATTAAACAAATTGTCATTTTGGTGCAATTACTTCACCTATAACATTATTATAACATTATAATAACGTTATTGGCAGCCTTGTTTGATCAGCAGAATATTGTAATATTCTTTTGAAAATTATGCAAAAAAATGTCGATTTAACTTGACTATACAGAGGGTTGATGGCTTAAAAGAAAAACAAACAAAGTGTGTTAGGAAGGTTTTAGGCCACCAGAAGCTGCAAGAAAATCTTTAATGCACTTTGACATAGACTCTACACGTCTCTGGAACTGTACTGGTGACAGTAACAATATTCTTCCAAAAGATATTCCCTCAGGAGGTGTTTTGATGCTGGTGGTTGAGAGTGTAGTCCAACACGTCGCTCCAAAATACCCCACAGGTGTTTAAATTGGGTTGATCTGGTGCCTCTAAAGGCCATAACATATGCTTTGCATCATAGAATAAAGACATAAATTGTAAACACCTCTCTGTTGGTAGTTTCTTCCACCCCTCACTTATAATCATGTTTGCATGTTTTATTTTGCCAATCAGATTTATTTATTTTTGCAAATATTTTAATTGATTTGAGATGATGGCTTACTGATAGCCAAATTAAGATTGTCATCATTCATCCAACCATATTCTGTACCACTTATCCTACACAGGCTTGCGGGAGAATGTGGAGGCTATACCATTGAACTCTAGGCACAAGGCGGGGGACACCCTGGACAGGGTGCCAACCCATCACATGGCACAATCGCACACACCTTCACACACTATGGCCAATTCGGCAAAAGCCAATCAGCTTACAAAGAACATCTTTTGACTGGTAGAGAAAACTGGAGTAGCCAGAGGAAAGCACCAAAGCACAGGGAGAACATGCAAACCCTGTACACACAGGGCAGATTCGAATCCCCAAACCCAGAGGTGTGAAGCAAATGTGTTAAACACTAAAAAACCAGCTGATTTTAACATTCCTTAATATATTCAAGGGCTACAGTACATACCATAAAGTACCCCCCCCCCCACCCCCCAGTTTAGTTTAACAAGCGGAATGTCCCCCCCATTCATCCATTATGCACTTCAGCTGCACAACTGTACCAGGCCTTCGTTGCCTTATTTTCCGCTTCATAATGTGCCACACAATGTCAATCAGAGACAGGTCAGGACTGCAGACAGACCATGCTAGCATCCACACTCTCTGCTTACACAACCATGCGCCTGTAATACGGGCAGAATGTGGTTTGGCACTGGCATATGACAGCATATGAGGCTCCAAAATGTGTACATTTCTTTCTGCATTATTGGTGCCCTCACAGATCTGCAAGTTACACATACCATGGGCACTGACACACCACAAAACTATGACAGATGCTGGTTTTTGGACCTTCTGGTCCTTTGGCCCGGATAACATGATTGCTGTTTTGTCCAAAAACTATTAGAATTGCTGACTTGTCGTACCACAAAACATGACTGCACTGCGCTACTGTCCATCTCAGATGAGACTGAGCCCAGAGAAGCTTCTGCTTTGCATATTAAAGCCTTAACTTGCATCTGTGGATGCAGCAGCGAATGGTGTTTACTGAAAGGTTTACCAAAGTATTCCAGAGCCCATGTCATGATATGCATTGCAGATTCATTACGGTTTTTAAGACAGTGACGTCTGAGGGGTTGAAGCCTTTCTGGTTTAGAGTGTGGTAAGGGTTTAAATCATTCCAGATTGTCTTAAGTCAGCTTCCTTAGATTTCTTTAGAATTTATACAAAGTGTATATCTTTCCTATACATCCTGGGAGGTTCCTTATAGAGTCATGAGCCGTAAACACATTAGCATTTAGAACTATGGCTGCCAAGAACTCCAGAGATACAGTCGGGGAAAAAATTATTGGACGTATCAACATTTTTTCCAGTAAATATATTTCACATGAATGTTTCACCAGACATCAATATAAACTCAAGAAATTTGCAAAAATAAAGAATTCCCAACATTAAAGTCCATAAATAAATTTATGTGTAACAAAATGAAATGACACAGGAAAAAAAGTATTGAACACGCTAACTGAAAGTTATTTAATACTTAGTGGAGAAGCCTTTGTTTGTAATGACAGCTTAAAGATGCTTCCTGTATGAAGAATTTAATACAGTATTTTGGCTCATTCTTCTAAACATATTGTCTTTAATTCTTGTTCAAAGTGACTGAGTGGACCATTTTAATGCCTTGAATTTTTTTCTCTGAAACCAGAGTTTTCTTTGCTGTATGCTTTGGATCATTGTCCTGCTGGAAGTCCACCCATGCCTTATCTTCATAATTCTGGTGGATGGCAACAGATTCTTCTCAAGAATCTCCAGGTAAAGGGCTCCAATGGTTCCTTCAATTATATACAGTCTGCCCGTACCATGTGATGAAAAACAGCCCCACAACATGATGCTTCCACCTCCAAACTTCACTGTTGGTATAGTGTTTTTAGGGTGATGTGCAGTGCCATTTCTTCTCTAAACATTGTGTGTAGTATGACAGCCAAAAAGTAACATTTTGCCATAGTCTGACCAGACTACACTCTACTAGTATTTCATAGGCTTGTCCAAATGAGTTGTAGCTAACTTTAAACAAGCTTCGACATGCCTTTTCTTTAGCAATGGAGTCTTGTAGGGTGAGCATGAGCAGTGGAGTGCGCTGGCTAATTATTTTCTTTATGACAATGGCACCTGCTGCCTCCAAGTATTTCTGGAACTCTTTCCAAGTTTTCCTTGGTTCTTGGGCTACTCTTCTGACTATTCTTCTGACTACCTGGTCAGAAATCTTGCCAGGAGCTTCTGTGCATGGCTGGTTGGTGTCAGAGTGATGTTGCTTCCACTTGCAGATAATGGTCCCAATGGTGTTTACTGGAAGATTCAGTAGATTTGAAATACGTCAGTATCCCTCTCCATCAATATGTTTTGCAACAATAAGGTTCCGTCGGTCTTGCGAGGGCTCTTCGCTTTTATCCATCATGAGATGTTTCTTGTATGACACCTTGTTAATGAAAAGCCTTTTTATAGACCATCGATTTACTAACCCAGCTGATATTAATTTGCACAGACAATTGCTTACAAATTTCAGCTGGTTCCTTAGCCTTACCTTGCCTTGGAGAACTGCTTTTTCTTAGTGTTTTAAATACTTTTTTTCACGTATCATTCCACTTTATTACACATAACTTTATTCAAGGACTTTAATGTTGTGAATTCTTCATATTTCCAGATTTTTTTAGTTAATACTGATGTCTGGTGAAAATTTCATGTAAATATCCTCAATGGAAATATATTTACTGAACAACAGGTTGATGCATTCAATACTTATTTCTCCAACTGTAAATTTATACTCTACTTAAATGTATACTACTAAACGTATACTACTACCTAAAAGTATACTCTTGATCCATTGTTTTTCTGGGTACCTCACACAGTCTTCAACATTTTCACAAAGGAAAACAAAATGAGACAGAACTTTTTTTAATCATTAAAGTCATCATTCCATGGTCAGCTCATACATGTGAATACACTGGTGAGTTTAATTAAAAACAAATGAGAAGATAGTATCTCTAATCAAAGGGATCTAAATTGCTCAAAGGTATGCTCAAAGATGAATCATGGTAACCTTTCTGATTGTATACAATTTCCACACATTTTTTTTATATAGCCAGAATATTTTATTGACATTTAATGAGATATAATTATATAATGAACCTAATATTTTAATTATGTAGAGGGGTTCCGTGTAATTTATTTTTCAGTTAAAGAGGTCCCTGTGTGCAAAAGGTTTGAGAACCACAAACCTATAGGTAACCTGACCTTTATAAGTCTAAACATAACCTCAATCACATTATGAATATGCTTTTGCTCATTATTAGTCAATAGACATGAACATGGCCATACTGGGACATAATTTCAGTTTGGGAGTCTTACACATATCCTGGTCACCCCATACACCCACAACAAATTTTGAAACCACTGACAGCCCTATTTTTTCTTTACTAAATTCAATTTATTACACATGGACATCCCATAAAAACATGACCAAGCAAACTAGAGGTAGTGAAGCAGTCCTAATTTATATCAGCATACATGGGTATGCAAAGCACATGACAAACACCAGAAGTGCAAAGCTGCCAGTAATTCTCAATTTTTCACTCACAAATGTTTAAATCAAAGTACATTAAATGAAGAAGAGAGGTAAACAAAAGGCACTTTATTTCTGTATTCATTCATTTTTTGCATTTTTTCATGTACTGGACACTTCTATACCAGGTCTACTGCTACGAACAAAACTATCTCCACATTGCTGGAAAACAACAACTTTTGTACTTCACTGTAATTTGTGAGCAAAGAATCTACATTACTTTGAGTTTAAATTAAAGCATCACATTAGGGAAATGTGAGGGTTTTTTTTTTTTTTGGTTTTTTTTTTAGATTGAAAAATACTTAAAATACCTGAGATTTAAACATACTATATTGCATACAAATATATTAAAGCATATTTAATTTCTCTTACTTTACCTGTCATCTCAGGTTGATACTGAAGTGTGAGCACTGGACAGAACTAGTGCTGGTTGACTCTCTCCACCTTATTGTGAAAAATAGGACAGAAACGATTTTTTTTCTTCAACCTCACATATGGGCAGACATAATTTTCTAAATTTCCTAAATATATGTTAGCACAATATTAACTATCTCATGACAATATCTTTTTAAATTTTCAATCCTAATTTTGAAAATGATGTTGCCTTTTGACTCATAGCTTGGAAAAGTGTTTTGTTGTTGTTTGCCGTACCTGTTTTTGTAATTTCAACATTTAAAATAACATTGACGGCTCCCTAAATGTACTGTACATAAATTTGGATGTTTGTCTATTAAATTGCTTAGTAGTATAACTATACAGTAGATAATGCTGTCTTTTATCATATTTTGAGTTATGGTAATAATACTGCTAACGTTTGCTTATAGTGAAACTGTGGTTAATACTTGATAAGCTAAGTTACTGAACACAAAGTTATAGTATTTACAAAAAAGACAGACCTGCACTTGAAGCCCTGGACAGGTTAGTAATTTTGTTACATTTTTTCTGCTTACTTTTGGAAGACTTTGCTTTTGAGTGCCCTTTCCCTCTCTGCTCCACCTGTCCGCTTCCGCATTTTCAATCTGTTATGACTCTGGTAGCGTGGATACGCAATAATATAAAATAATAACATTTAAATAAATAAAATAATTTATTTTAAAAACCAGAACAGCAGTGGGCCAAATCAGTCATCAGGCCACCAGGAATTTTCCTGGTGCTCCCAATGGCCAGTGCAAGCCTGGTCATGAAGATGAGGGCCAATACTGGGCAATACTTCCTCAGTTAGGTTAACTAAAATGTTTTGTAGTAGTAAGTCTGGACTAATTTTGAAGCTACATATGTTCCAACTCACCTCAGGCTCTTCATCAGAGATTCAGAGAGGTATAGCTACAGGAACTTAGATTAAGATTTTATGAGCATCTATGTTCAACAGTAAGTACCAAAAAAATAATAAAGGATCTATTATTATTCATCATTCAGTTTCTCAGTAAGATCGCAGTCATCTGGATTATGAAGTATTAATAGACAAGGTACTGTCTGTGGGCTGGACAAGTTTAAGGAGAGCATGCTGAATATTTCAATAGTTCAAGTCTGCCTACCTCACACAATGACATGATTTTGCTCTTTGAAGCTCCAGAAACACCTTCAATGTGAAAAAGATAGGAGGAATATAAGCCATGCATTAAATATGTCAAAGACCTTGCTTAAACAATTAGCATTTCTTTTGGAAGAAAGCCAAGGCACAGATAGTGGGTTATGACTCAAGCTGGTAGCTTCTTATCTCTTTCTGTGACGTATAGATTTTTAAAGGAAATCTCATTTTATGATCCAGACTTGAACGTCAGATGCTCCAAATGGTTTCTTTTAGCCTTTAATTGTATTCTTCTTTTACAGTTTGGTGTATTATTATTTAAATTATTATCATTGTTATTATTATGCTTATTTTTTTTAACATTTATTTATTAATTGATGGTACTCTCAAGAATGTATGCATCATTAATGATAACATTTCAAATATTTCAACAATATAATGTAAAGGAGTGGTACCTAATGCCTCTGGCAAAATCTCTAAATGATACACTGGGGGAACTGAATAACAATCATGTCTGTTTTACACATTCCTGGCCCTTACTGACTTCCTGAACAAAATGTTGTAGGCTGATTGTATGTAGTGTGTGAATGTATGTGTCTGTGTGTGATTGTGCCCTGTGATGGGTTGGCACGCCATTCAGTATGTCCCCTGGCTTTGCGCTTCGGGTTCCCTGGGATAGTCTATAGGCTCCACTGCAACCCTGTGTAGGATAAGT
>JAOUWY010000071.1:13996954-14012598 GCA_025728095.1 Prietella phreatophila | reverse complement strand
CCAGAAAAACGCATGTCCAAAATGTTATAAATTGATTTGCATTTTAATGAGGGAAATAAGTATTTGACCCCCTCTCAATCAAAGATTTCTTGTTCCAGGTGTCTTTTATACAGGTAACGAGCTGAGATTAGGGCACACTCTTAAAGGGAGTGCTCCTAATCTCATCTTATTACCTGTATAAAAGACACCTGTCTACAGAAGCAATCAATCAATCAGATTCCAAACTCTCTTACAAAACTATTGCATTAACCATTTAAGAATTTTTAATTTTTTGTACATAGTTGAAAAAACAAACAAACTGCTTATCAGTCAGTAGTCCAATAACTTTTGAGCCTGTGAAAATCAGGGACTATGTTAAAATGGCTATAATTCTATAAACAGTTAATGCAATATTTTTTTTTAACCCCTTGAATTATAGTTGAAAGTCTCATTTTAGTTCCAATGTGGTGGTGTACAGAGGCAAAATTACAACAATTGTGTAACTGTCCATAAGGCTATTGACCTGTCTGTGTATAATATACACCGATCATCCATAAAATTAAAACCAATGACAGGTGAAGTGAATAACATTGATTATCTCGTTAAAAGGGGTGGGATGCATTAGGCAGCATGTGAACAGTCAGTTCTCAAAGTTGATTGTTGGAAGCATAAAAAATAGGCAAGCGTATGGATCTGAGTGACTTTGACAAGGGCCAAACTGTGATGGCTTGACGACTGGATCAGAGCATCTCCAACATGACAAGTCTTGTAGGGTGTTCCTGGTATGTAGGGGTTAGTAGCTACCAAAGGTGGTCCAAGGAACAACAACCAGTGAATCAGTGACAGGGTCATGGGCACACAAAGCTCAGTGACGTGTGTGGGGAGTGAAGGCTAGCCTGTCTGGTTCGATCCCACAGAACAGCTTCTATAGCACGAATTACTGAAAAACCTAATGCTGGCTATGATAGAAATGTGTCAGAACACACAGTGCATTACAGCTTGCTGCATATGGGGCTGCATAGCCACAGATCTGTGAGAGTGCCCATGCTGACTCCTGTTCACTACCTACAGATGGCACATGAGCATCAGAACTAATCCATGGAACAATGGAAGAAGGTGGCTTGTTGTGATGAATCACATTTTCTTTTACATCATGTGGACATCTGAGTTCTTACCTGGGGAAGAGATGGCACCAAAATGCACTATGGGAAGAAGGCAAGCAGTCAGAGGCAGTGGGATGCTCTGAGCAATGTTCTGCTAGGAAACCTTGGGTCTTGACATTCACGTGGATATTACATTGACATGTACCACCTACCTAAACATTGTTGCAGACCAATTACATACCTTCATGGCAACAGTATCTCCTAATGACAGTGGCCTCTTTCAGCAGGATAATGCACCCTGCCACACTGCAAAAATTGTTCAAGAATGGTTCGAGGTACAAGGAGTTTAAGGTGTTGACTTGGTCTCCATATCCCCAGATCTTAGTCCGATTAAGCAACTGTGGGATGTACTGGACAAACAAGTCCAAACCATGGAGGACCCACCTTGCAACTTAGAGGACTTAAAGGACCTACTACTAACATGCTGGTGCCAGATACCACAGCACAACTTGAGAGGTCTTGTGGAGTCCATGCCTCAAGAAGTCAGAGCTGTTTTGACAGCACAAGGGGTACCTATACAATTCAGAAATAAGTGTGTTTGTGATATAGTTAACATCTTAAAAGGTGTATGTGCATTTCTCATCCAACCAAACATCAAATCATAAACATGGAAAATGTAGTGTCCCGTGGATGGTTACCTTTGTTTGACTTGAGTTGCATAACAAGATTTTTAAAAGTGTTTATATTCTTTCCATATTTTCAGTTATTTTCTATCCAGAAGCTCCAAAAACAAATCCCCCAGTTCTAAATTAAATATTATAGTGTGCATGTTACGCCACGGTGCACTGCGATGGACTGGCACCCTGTCCAGGGTGTACCCTGCCTTGTGCTCGATGCTTCCTAGGATAGGCTCCATGTTCCCCGCGACCCTGAAGAAGGAATAAGCGGTAGAAGATGGATGGATGTTACGCCACGGCGAAATCGCGGCCGCCGTGCCGGCGCGGACTACATATCCCAGCCACACCCGCACTCAGGTTCGCCGGAATACTGAGTGCAAACACCTGCGCGCCGCCCAAGGGTATTTAAGACCCTATTAACAACAACGCGGTGCGAAGTAATGCTAAAGCTTTTACAACGCTTGCTAGTTACCACGCGGTCTACGGAAAGGTTTATTTTCATTGGTTTCGAACTTCCTCCTCGTTTTCAACTACGCTTATGGATTTACGATTTGGATTATTGTGTTTGCCTCAGACTTTGCGCTTTACTCTTCGCTCTCCTGTGTGTCTGTGTTCGGCCCACGCTTGCCTCCCTCCTGGTAACGTAACTTTGCATTTGTATACAGATGAACCTTTAAGATTGTAGGTGTTTATTCGCCACTAGAGATTTGGCTGTGTGGTTAGCAACTCTTTTTATATTTCTCTTTTTTTTTAACTGTTCAGCATGGAGTTCATCTAATCCCATTAGTGTGTAGGTGTATTCATATCAGCATGGAGAATTTATTTTACTCATAGATATGAAAAATTAATGCCTTATTAAGCTAGTATAGACCTATCAATGTTATGACTAGGTTCACTTCATTACACCCAATTGAACTGAACGTTAACATGATGATTTCTTTATTTTTTTTTAAAACCAAAAGTGACACTGGTTTACAAATCATGTCTCCCAGCAAGTTATTTTATGTTGGAATTAGGACACAGGTATAGGTGTTGGCTAGGATTTTTTTTTTTGTAAACTGTTCTTCTTTAAGGTATTTAATATTATGTAATAGTATATAACTATGTATTACTACTAATTAAATTATGATTATAATAATGATTTATCATTGCTATTTTCTTACTGTTTGATTAGCTTCTCTTTAAGTCAGCATTGGTTCTTAGTTAATGTTTATTATTTTGTAATGTATAAATGGTAAATGGGCACTTATCCAAAGCGCTTTACACTGTGTCTCATTCACTCACACACCAATGGTAGCAGAGCAGCCATGCAAGGCGCTAACTTGGCATCTGGAGCAACTTGGGGTTCAGTGTCTTGCCCAAGAACACTTCGGCATGTGGAGTCACCTGGGCTGGGAATGGAACCGCCAACCCGATTAGTGGACAACCCACTCTGAGCTGGACAACCCACTCCACTAACTGAGCCACAGCTGCCCTACATGTGTGTGCATGAGCATGTGTGTCCTATGTGTGCAGTTTAGAAAGATTAGTTTTGTGAATAAATTTGCAACTGAGCACCATTTATGGTATTATTTTGATTTTTTTTTTTTTTTACAATAGCTAAAGTTAGCTTGGGGTCCTATCTCTCAATTTATGATCCCCCCCCAGATTTTGTCATGTTTTGCTGACTGCAGAATATTACAGCACAGTAGGCAGTGGCAATGCTAGAAGTAAATGCGATTGAGTCCATGGAGATGGGATATTCTAAGACAAGATTTATGTATGGAAACCGTTTCTCCCCTCTTTTAATATAGAAGATAAAGTAATCCCTGCAATATCCTGCCATTTGTGTTTGAGGAGAGGGGGCTCGACTGTTCGACTTGACTGCTTTGCAAATTAACCAGATGTTTTTTTGTTTGTTGTTTTTTTTTAACGTGGCCCTAAAAATGTGAATTGAGAGAATGAATATTTAAGAAACTGATTGTGTAATTTATTATGAATTTCAAATGTTCATACTCCCTTAAGCGTGAGTTTTCTTTTACGAACCACAAAATTCATTTTCAAATATGATACAATTCAAAATTATAACAAATTCTGACTTTTGCACTTAAAGTATCTCTCAAAAGTGAGCACACCCCTCACATTTTTGAAAATATTTGATTATATCGTTTCATGTGGGAACACTGAAGAAATGATACTTTGCTACAATGAAAGGTAGTGAGCGTACAGCTTGTGTAACAGTGTAAATTTGCTGTCCCCTCAAAATAACTGAACACACACAGCCATTAATGTCTAAACCGCTGGCAACAAAAGTGAGTACACCCCTAAGTGAATGTCTAAATTGGTCCCAAAGTGTCTATTTTGTGTGGCCACCATTATTTTTCCAACACTGCCTTAACCCTCTTGGGCATGGAGTTCACCAGAGCTTCACAGGTTGCCACTGGAGTACTCTTCCACTCCTGTGGAATGTTCAAGACCTTGTGGGTTAAGGCAGTGCTGGAAAATACATTGTAGCAAAGTGTTGTTTCTGCAGTGTTGCCACATGAAACGATATAATCAAATATTTACAAAAATGTGAGGTGTACTCACTTTTGAGATGCTGTATATTCAAATTTCTACAGGAGTGATTTTAACACCACAGTTGAATGCATGTAAAAAGATATCAGCTTATAGTTGAAATACACTTTTATATGAAGTACTGTAGCATATTCTCTACAAAACAGCCTTTGCTATTAAAATCACTTGGTTATCAAATGGCAAATTAACTATATTAATGCCCTCCGCACCATTTACTTGCTCTGACCAGAGACTGTTTATTTAATAAGCACTTCATTTATTAACACATTTCTTCTTTACTAAATTTACATTTCCTGTTTAGTCCAGAGCTTTTTTGACAGTTGATCATTTCTACCACTTCACATGGGCTTTTAAAGTGCAATTTGCACCTGATGCAGAGCGTGTCCATGATGAACTACAGCCTTAGTTAATTGAAACTTAAGTTCACATGCATTGCGAGCACATTTTGCAGCCACACCAAGCTGTATTGCCCCTGAATTTGTGGTGCTGGTGCTGTGGGACTCATCATAAGAGTAAAAACACCCAAGGTTGCTTTGCTGCTAATATCAAAATTATTGAGTTATTATTCCCTGTGCTCCTAAATATAATTTTTCATGCAGAATTTATTCAGTTTAGTTCACAAATGCAGGCTTAAAGCATTAGGTTTTTTCCTTTGGAGATAGGCAGCCCTGTAAAATCATCTTGACATTTCCAGAGAGCACTTAATTTTCTCCTTGCTCAACCACTGTATGATGACATTTGTGCTACAATTGCTACAATTCCTTTGGGAAATCAAGGCTTGGTATTTTTTTAAGCTGTGAGAAAGAGGTAGTTTATTCTGTATCCCATGTACAAATGAAATGCAGACCCCATGATTATCTATAATGAATAAATATCTCCCAATGAAAAGCTTTTGCATGATTTTATTACACACTTTTAATTACTAATGACTCACAACCTTGTTTCGGTCTATATACAAGAATACCTCATACTGAATTGGTTAATATGCTCTGTGCTGTTTGAGAGTCTGAAATTCTGCAGAAGAAAAGCAACTCTCCTCAAACAACTCTCATTTTTGAGCTGCCATAGCAATTGATCAATAACATACAAGAGGTTCTTATGAAGCCTATTAAATACAGGTTTAATATTACTGTAATATTACTGTACCTATAGACACGTACATAAGTTATAGACGCATCTATAATTGATGCTCCTCAAACAAGAAACTCAAAACTTTAACTTATCCATGTAAGGAGAACTATTTAAAATGTATTTATGAAACACTAATAATAAGCCCACATTTTGAATGTCTGCTCTCTCATTTGATCTCACCTTGTCTGTCAGCCTGTCTGTGTTGTATGTGTATCTGCAATCTTTATTTTTCTTTCCCTCTATTCATACTATGTTTTACTTGTCAGATGTTATAAGAAAATGGAGAAGGGTGTATATGGGGAACGCACATGTATAGAGTGGAATTAACTACTCTATACTTTCTTTATATCCAATATGAAATACAATTGTAAATTAAGTGTAATGATCCCTGGGACAAGAAAGAAATAAAAATAAATAAATATATGTACGTGTGTATGTATAACAAAATTCCTTTCTTCACAAACCATAGCTTTTAAAGAAGCAGGGTCATAATTCAGCATCAGCTTACAGCACTCTTATTTTCACTGTATGCTCATTTTATTTGCACACTGTTTGACATTAAGGGCAATGCATGCATGCATGCATGAATTTATCCACAGACTTGTTTCAGTTCAGTCAATTTGGCTTTCAACTCATTCTTTGAAGCTCTGGGGGGAAAAATTTGTATGATCCCAAGGAAGCCATGTTCTGTGTATGAGACAATGAAACAATTCAGTTGCTCATCATGACAACTAATCCACACAGACATGTCTGTAAATATATAGAACCATTGATAAGCCTAGGAGTGCAATCATAATCAGATATTGTGGTGTATTTTCAACATCTTTGAAAACTTTGGCAATTAAATAAAGTGTGTATTTAATACATAAATAGTGTACAAATGTACACTTGTAATTTTTAAACATAATTACAAAAATCAGCTTACTAATGTCAGTACATACTTTGTACTGGAGAGAAATATTTCATATGAATGGGTTTTTTTTTTGTTTTTTGAAAGGTCAGGCACAGAGAATACACACAGAGGCTGAAATTTGCTGAACTGAGTGGGCACGTGGGCAGTTGTACGGGCTAAAGAAAAGATTACACCATGAGGATGAGGTATAAGAGAAAGACAGGACATTTATGAGGAAGTACAAACAATGTCTGCAGCACAAGTAAAATTAGAATGAACATGGAATTCAGGAAGCTAATGAGCAAGAGAAACCAAGTGCTTGCGTGTACATGAACTGGGGAAAGAAATGTCCTTTTTTCAGGAGACTTTTTTAAGGATAATTTTGTAAAATCCAAATAAGCTTTACAGATCTTCAATGTTTTAAACAATTATTGCACATGTACCTGTGGAACAGTCCTTAAGACATGAACAGTTTACAGGTGGTAGGCAATTAAGGTCACAGTTACATTAACTTAAGACAATAAAGAAACCTTTCTACTGAATCTGAAAAACACCAGAAGAAAGATGCCTGGGGTGCCTGCTCGCCTGCTCACCTGCATGAACATGCCATAGGCCTGCTGATGTGGCCAGAGCAATAAACTGCAATGTCCATAATTTAAGATGCCTAAGACAGTGCTATAGGCACATAGGAAGGACAGCAGATAGTCCATGCAGCAGCAAACCACATGTAATCATGGGTCGTGGCCCACGTCCCCCCCGACATGATCCAGAACTTGCAAATGCCTTGGTGGAAGAGTCGAGTAATATCTCAAAGCAAGTATCAACAAATCTGGTGCAGTCTATGAGGATGAGATGCACTGCAGTACTTGAAGCAGTTGGAGGAGACACCAGATACTGACTGTTACTTTTTATATTGACCCCTACTTTTTTCAGGGACTCATTATTCCATTTCTGTTCGTCAAATGTCTGTGAAACTTGTTCAATTTATGTCTCAGTTGTTTAATCTTTTTATGTTAATACAAATATTTACATGTTAAGAAATTTGTTGGAAATAAAAGCAGTTGAATGTGAGAGGACGTTCATTTTTTTGCTGAGTTTATGAGCCTCTCCACTCTCAATTACTCCATCATTCATCTTTTACTCTATTTCACATAAATCTTTTGCTGCTTTTTTTTTTTAATCATTTTTTACTCCTACAATTGGCTCCTTGAAACTCAACCGTGAGGAAGCATTTCTGACATCTCTTGACCTTGCAAGGTGTATGAAGTTGAATGTGTCCAGCTGAACGCAGCCATAAAACATTAACAGAGAAATATAAAGAATGTAGATGCATAAAAATAGTCATAGACTCTTCATGCATACCTGTTTTGATGTAGAACCATGTTACCGATTACTAAGAGAGAAAGTACACATTCTCTGTTGTGTGATCATAGTAGAAATGGTAAAACGTGGAACTAGGAACCTAATCAAACATTAATGTCAGATGGAAAATGTAGAATGTCACCATTTAAGCTTGGTTATTTCTGGGCATGCTGAGAGAATATAATGAATACTGTCATAAATCATTACACAGAGAACAAGCCCATAGGATAATATATATTATCTATATTAGCCTGGTCATGTATGATTATAAAATTCATTTATTATTCTTTAGTAAAGGCTTTATCCTGGTCAGGGTTTCAGTGGATCCTGAGAATGCTGGGAGTGAGGCAGGAATACACCTTTATGTGAGGTCTATTGCAAAACATGACGTTCACATCTAGGCATTTTTGAGTAGTCCATCCACCTACTGGCATGCTTTTGAGAAATTTTAGGAGAAACCCAGAGACACTGGAGAAAACGCATACAGAGATGGAGAAACTGAGGTCAGGACTGAACATAGGACTCAGAAGCTATCCATACGGCCAAATGTTTGTGGACAACTGACCATCACAACCAGATTTAATCCCATTAACTCTACTGTGAAGGCTTTCCACTATATTTTGTGACATGGTTGTGGCAATTTTCTCATTCAGCCACAAGAGCATTAGCGAGGTCAGGCACTGCAATAAGCTAGAAGACCTGGCACACAGCCAGTGTTCCAGAATATCCTTAATGTGTTCAGCATGTTTGAGGTCAGGGCTCTCAAGTTCTTCCACTCCAACTTTCGCAAACTATGCCTTCGTGGACTCTATCTTGGCAATGTCTGGCCTTAGCCCCTTAGTTCCACTGAAGGGAAATTGTAATGCTACAGTGTACAAAGGCATCCTATAGAGTTGTGTGCTTCCAACTTTGTGACAACAGTATGAGGAAGGCCCAAATGTGGGTATAATGGTCAGGTGTCCAAATACTTTTGGTGATATCGTTTACAGTAAATGAAAATAGTGAGGTACATTTTGCACACAACGTGCTACCCTCTTTCGCCTTCATAACTTGCTTCCGTCCCATTGCCTTCTCCCAGCCAACTGCTTATAACTACTTAATCAGCATTAGTAACATAGTAACGGGTATTGCAATTCAAATAATTGTTTTGCACAACAATTTTTTCCTACATCTTCTGTAATAATGAAGAGACAGTGATAATGCCACAAAATAATTACATCCTCAAAGTTGAAAATACTTCAGAGTTTAGAATACTAGAACACTCTTTGAATTTGTATTGACTGGTCATGTGCAACTATTAGACTATTCATATTATATTATTTTGCATGGGTTGCCTTTAGTAAAGTTTCTCTAAGAAAGATTTCCTCAAATATGCTCAACAAAGGCATGAGGACTGCAGATGTGGCCAGCGCAATAAATTGCAATGTCTGTTATGCAATATGCACAAGACAGTGCTACAAGGAGCAAGGATGATCATCTGTCCTTCCTTTCAGTGAAAAATTACATGTAACCATGTGCCCCCACCCGATATGATCGAGAACTTGGTGGAAGAGTGGGGCAACATCTCACAGCAAGAACTGACAAATCTGGTGCAGTCCATGAGAATGAGATGCACTGTGAGAGGACATTTCTTTTTTGCCAAGAATATGTTGCATACTACTAACCAACTGTGTGATCTAACATTCTTTGTTTAAAGTAAGAGGAAATGTGATGGTTTCTGTGTTACATTGTATTTAAAGATCCAAAAACTTCAGTCCTGAAGAACCACTAATCATGTAGAGTAAATCTCTATAATCAAGGACTGATAAAATAGATGGTTTCCATCTCATAAATGTTTTTACAGAAAGTAAACTTGTCATCAATCCAGATGTCCAGATATTAGCACAATTCTTTCAATAGGTGTTTATTTTAAAAATCTATATACTATTATACAAGTAGCATCATTTTTGTTTTTATAGTGGAGGTACAAGAAAAAATAACGAGATATTTCTGTAGAAGTGCCTGATGTGACCTTGTCTAGCCTGGCTTTTATATTTAGATTTATCGTTACTGATAACTGTGCCTGCTGTCATTCATGACTAACCATTACGTTAAAGATGATGTGAGGCAATATACTATATGATTTATACAGTATTGAATTTAATCATGTGTCTGGGTTTTTTTGGGGGGGGGGTTTTTTTAACCGTTTTCAACATTTTAACACAAGTAGAGATGCATTTTCTTTTGATCTGAGCTTATGATTTCACAGGCTTATATGTTCAGCATATTTTGCAGCTGCTGATAATCAGATGTATATATCTGGCAGAATCACATGTATGCATTAAAGTGCCCTGCAAAGCTTTCTTTCATTTCTAATAGGATGAACTCATCATAGCACAGTACAGTATCGCCCTGATATGGTTCTGACTGAAACATAAAAATTAAAATGATTTATTTTCTTTAGAACATTTTGCTTTTTATCATAGTTATATCAATTGAATTCAGCAAGATAAGTAATATTCTAACAGTGGTGTGTACAAGCAATACCTTTTGTACCACAGCTCTGTTTAATCCTTGAATCTGATTGATCAGAAGATATTATTTTTCTACAACAGCATCTCTGAGAATAATTCAAAATCCCAGTTTATATGAATGTGCTCATTCTATTGTTTCTGTAGTAACAACTTATTCACAGGGAGTGGAGCTAATAACAGACAGATAATAAATGTTAATTAACAAAGAAAATCATAAACATATGGTGAACCTTTCTGTGAAGAGACATTTATTTAACATTTATGGAAGGCACTTTTTAATATTCACTACCAGAAAGTTTTCAGGACAGAGGAGGTTGTGCTTAAAAACTGTAATTGTGTTGTAAGAGGAATTTAAACAGTGAGACATGCTGTTATAGAAAAATAATCAACTCCACAGAAGTAATTATAATGACCACCTGCATTACACCACCAATCCTTGACTATTTTCTTATAACAGCATACCTCATTTTGCATTACTCCTTACTTATTCTACATTTGTCCCAGTACATAGGGAGGCAAGTAATATTTCATGACAACAAACTAAATATAAATTCCCCAGAGATGTTTAATTGTGATACTGTGACACTTCTAAAACAAGGTGCACAATGTTCAATAGCTTTGAGATTAGGCATTAAAATGGTGGCTAATGGTATAATGGGTCAATATTAAACAGCTTTTCAAAAGGCCATTATTTTAAGCTCCAAATTCATAATGTGTACATCTATAGTACAACATTAGTGACTCAGTGTCACTGGAGTTTAATGTATTTCAGCTGTCCTTACAGTTGTAAAATGTATTTCTGTCACATTGCACATTTCTGGCAATAGATAAGCCCAAGCAAATATAACAGGGGCTTGATGAAAGTCGAACAGTATCTGGCAGTGAGGTTAAGCCTTTCAAAAATTGAAATCTAACTGAAAAGATAAGTCATCCTTTTTCTGCTCAGGATAAGCTCTGAAGTGGGCTTTTCATCATCTCCCCTCCACCCCATTCTGAAAAGAAGTGGCACTCTTGAGTTGATGCATCCAAAAAGTTATATATCTTAAAGTAGTGCTATAGATCTAAGGAAATGAGGACTGATTTTTATCATGATCCTCCATATATAACTGAAATTCTACATAATTTATTGTTTTTTTTTTATTTTATTACTTTTTTTTTATTTAAATCAAAGCCATACTGGGCTTTCAAGAGAGATTTGTCCCACATGAATACATGAATCGTGGGTGTATTTCCTTTTTTTTTCCCAAGGAGCAAGAAGTTTTAATCTAAGGGTGTATTTCCTTGCTGTGAATTAAAGCAGTGCCATCAATGCATGGAATAGATCATCAGTCCATCTATATAATAGATACACTCAAACCATGGTTTGTACTCAACTCACTGAGAAACAAGAACCGAATAACTTTTGGGGTGCCTGATTATAATGGTACAAACAAACTGTTGCAAGCATGTTAATATTTAATATTTAGTAATGTGTAGATGAACCACCCACCCATATTTTATGATTAAACAGCCAAAATCAAACAATCAAACCTTATTCAGAAATCATTACCTCAGGAGTCTTTTTAATTGATTTATTTTATTAAATAAGCGATACACTTAAATTTTTAAATAATAATAAAATAAGCACCTGCATACACTGTAAAAAATAAGTTAGTCAATTTTACAGTAAGTTACTGGCAAAAGGGTTATATCAAAATTTACATTAAACAATTATAAAACATGTTTACCGTAAAGTTCTGCAATATGTTACATAGTATAAAACACATAATACAATATATTTCCTTAACTGGCTGATGCCTTAAAAGACAGACTTACAATTGATGCAGGATTCAACGGAGCTGAAGGTTAAGGGTCTTGTTCAAGGACCCAAACCTTGGGTTGAGATATGAATAATCACGCATAATCATGAATATGATTATGAGTTCTGCACTGTAACTCTGTAGAGCCTTAACCACTGAGGCAACACAACTAGTACAACTACATTGTATTAATCCAGTGTAATCTTTTAGTGCAAGTTAATTCAGTGGTAAAAGTGGTTGGATCAGTGCAGTCTAGCCAAACTAGTTGTGCCTCAGTGGTTAAGACTGAGTTGCAGTTTAAAAAATTGCAGGTTCAAGTCTCAGCACAGCCATGGTTGGGTCCTTAAGCAACACCCATAACCTTCAGCTCAGCTGTATCCTGCACCAATTGTAAGGGTTTTTTTTTCCCCCTAAAGCTTTGGCCAAATGATATTATACTGCATGTAAGATATAACAATACTTTAGTGTAAATATGCTTTACAATTGTTTACTGTAAATTTTTATGGAACCTATGGAATTTACTGGCAAACTTTGACTGTAAATTACTATAAATTTGACAGCCAAGGTTTTTACAGTTTATTTAAGATTTAAACACTAATTATCCACACATTAAAAAAGCACTTCCCAACACTTTCATGCTACATATAATGTTACAGCAACCAGTACTCTACATTATTTTTAATTAATACAAATTACCAGTCTTGTGGTATCATGGTAACAGCAAGCTTATCAGGTATGTGTGAGGCTCAATAAACTATAAACATTTGACATTAAATTCCCCTCAGCTAATGAGTACCCAAGTCAGCTTTTCCTGAGTCTTTAAAGCAGATATTGCTAATGGGGCTGTGGGAACAAGTACAGCAAAAACTGTTTATGAAGGAGGGGCAAATCGCAGCTTGACATAACACCCCTGGCAGGATAAACGTGTCTCTGCCTCATGGCGGCAATATCATAATTTGTCCTGCTGGTAATGCAGGGCACTTAAGGAAGACAAGTGGACCTTGCAAGGACCCCTGTAGCCATCCATCTGCTGCCAGGTGAAAAATGACAGACAACACATGTCCTGTGAAAAAAAACCATAGGGGGAATCTGCCCTAACTCAAAGAGAAATTAATACTTGGCCCAACCTGTAGCTGCATAGCTGAGCAGAGTAATGGGTCTAAGGCTTGTGCCTTGCCAGTGTATCAACAAGTGTTATGATGTTAAAAAGAATAATGAATTATTTCAGAAGGATTTACCTGGATTATGCTGCATAGTAATGATAGTCCACAATCAATTATCTATATTCACATTAAAGTTTTTTATAACTACTTTTGATCACAACTTCCACACTTGACAAAAAATGGTATATTACCTTAACATTCAATCAAATGGAGGGTCTCTGCACTGTCAAGAATGTGAAAGTGTTTGATTAAAGGTACATCGAAAATGCTTTTCTCACATGTCAAAATGAAAGGCATTATTTCCTTTATAATCATCATGTAAAAAAAAAATAATAAAACCATTGTTCCAGGTTCTGCCATAGTTCCAGGTTCTAGACAAGTTGAAAAAACTGGAAAAAGAAAGCTCAGTATAATAACTTTCATGCTGCAATATGCACACTGATCCAGAGCATGCATTAATGGCATTTTACTGAACTTTTCATTAGTATTTATTTTAGTAGTTTTTGTTTTTGAATTTCAGCATGGAATTCTGTCACCAGCAATTAATTCCACACCACTTATGTAATAGTATGTCAAAAATAATTATTAGACATTGCACAAAGCTGTGTTGTCCTTTGCCTCCTTTTAATGGTCAAATGGCTTGTGACTGAAATGGCTTGCTTCTTTTTAAAATTTGTTTAGAAGTGCTTTTATAATTACCTTTTATAATTACCATTTTTGAGTTTAAGATTAACAAAAATGTCACCAATCATTCAAATCTCAAACAGGATAATTAATTTGGACGAGTTCAAATGTTATTCAGTGAAGATGCCCATGTAAGCATGAAATCGATATGGCATGAAAATCAAAAATAAATGAGTCTACTGAATGAACAATCATTTGAAATATTGCAACACTGATCATATCCTTTAAAGCAATGAACCAGCTCCCACATCTCATGTTTTACATAATGTTTTACACCTGCCAGGTTTAAAATTATATGTTACTGGAGTTCATGCTACTAATGGCATACAATATAAGAAAATAAGCTTTTTATTGTTCAGTAATGTCTAATGGTTCAGTGGGTCTCTAATGGGTCTAATGAGTTGCAGTGTGTCTCTCATTCAATGTAGTGTCAGTTTGCTAAATGGTCTAATAGCTGCAGAAACCAACAGAGTACACTGTTAAAACAGTTGCATTTCAATTTAAGTTACTTTTTCATTCTGTGCTCAAATGTAAAATATTTTCATAATAATTGCAGCATCTTATCAAAGATTTTGAATTGTTTCTCCTGTGATCTTCCATTTGTTTACAATCGGATAAATCCTATTCCTGATCTACTGATTAAATCTCTTAAAATATTCTTATCCTCAGTCCAGTAGTTGAGAAATATTAAAGTTACTGAACTCTGCTATAATTTTGCAAACAGACAGCGATATGATACTGTAGTCCAATAAGCTTGCCTTATGTCTCCTTTATTTCTTGTTGTCTTTTCCAGAAAATTCAAAGAGCAGGCAGAAAGCTATACTGTAAGGTAAACTTTCTGCTGTCTTATGCAAAAACAAAATGCTACAAACAGACTAGACGTTACATCTGCACTGATGCCATATGACAATCTATGTTCAATGTTACGGTCACAGTTTGGTAGACAAGAGCCACTGCAGTTTTTGGCAGAATAAAAGAAAAAAGGGCAGAGGAATGGGAAACAAAAACAAATTCAAGCTTTCATAACCACCGTCTTATTCTCTTTTTTGTTTACAGGCAACATGAGGATGGTTGACACCGTTTCCTCAGCTTTCCCCCCCCCCATGTCTCCTCCAGAGCCATTTGTACTACTATGAAGAGACCAATAATTTGTGTCAACCTATGTGAACTATTGCAACCTTTGTTTGAAACATACATGCTAGTAGTCCGACTTAATATATAGACAAATATATCCTCCTCCTACACTGCTTGGGGGGAGAAGGTTAAAATAAAACCTTGCCCACTCCTACAGACACTCATGACCAGTCAAAACATGCTTAAACAGACATGTTTACCAATTTCTGCAGTTGTTCTTTTTGTTTGTAACCCCTCATGATATTTTTCAATGAGCTTCATAATACTGTTCCCAAAATATAAACTTATTTTGAATTTAAACCACAGTGACTCTACTAACCAGGATACAGTGAGGGAAAGAAGTATTTGATCCCCTGCTGATTTTGTACGTTTGCCCACTGACAAAGAACTGATCAGTAAAAATCATTACTCTTGGGCCTCCCAGCCAGCTCCATCAAGCCCCCTCAGATTATTCAGAATGCAGCAGCATGCCTCTTCTTCAACCAGCCCAAGAGGACCCATGTCACAAAAATCAGAAAAATGTCAAAAATGTTGATTTGCATTTTAATGAGGGAAATAAGTATATGACCCCCTCTCAATCAGAAAGATTTCTAGCTCCCAGGTGTCTTTTATACAGGTAACGAGCTGAGATTAGGAGCACACTCTTAAAGG
>JAOUWY010000071.1:13843254-13854803 GCA_025728095.1 Prietella phreatophila | reverse complement strand
CTCTCTCTCTCTCTCTCTCTCTCTCTCTCTCTCTCTCTCTCTCTCTCTCTCTCTCTCTCTCACTCTCTCGCTCTCTCCCTCTATGTACAGTCTGCACTAAAACCCAGTAAGACATGGACTTGGCAACATCGTTATAACATCTTTGGCATCTTTGTTTTTTTTTTCTTCTGCAGAACCTGTACCAGAGCAGGTTTCTGACTGCTATGTCCTCGCCATCCCGGAGCTCCCAGAGCCATCGCCGGTGCAAAAACAGGGCACGCTATAGCCTCACAGCTGAGCAATGCCCCCCCATCGATCCCAACAACACCTTAACCCTGCCACGATCCTCTAGCGACCCAGACCTGGTATCAACTCACAGCCGCTCCACCCTCACAGTCAGCGCCTCGATCTACAGCATCGGCCAGGCACAGGACCTCCTCATCTGCTGGGACATCAAAGAGGAGGTGGACGCCAGAGACTGGATTGGCATGTACCTGATCAGTGAGTTTTCAGATACTCTGTAAAAAAAAATTTATAATAATAAATTAAAACAATCCAAGCAATCTGTAGCTTATGATAAAACGAGTTTCTTTTTTTTCTGAAGCTTGCTGTGAAAAATTGCACTTTCTGTTCTCCTGTAGATGAGGTTCTCTCAGAGAACTTTTTGGACTACAAGAACCGTGGGGTAAATGGATCCCATAAAGGGCAAATTGTTTGGAAGATTGATGCCAGCTCATACTTTATGGAGTGTAAGTATTCCCTACTATTTCTTTCTCTCACTCCATCTTGCAGTTCAGATCTTTTTTTTTTTTTTAGCAGTTTGATATTAACTTAAGGGCAGAAAAATTTCACTTGCTCCTTTTTTTTTTTTGCTGCGTAATGCAAAGAAAAACCAATCTCCAAACCCCACAAATAATTTATATAGAAAAAAGTAATTTGACTTTAGAATTAAAATATCTTTTACTGCCAGTCTATATTTACTACCTAATTCTGAAATTGTTCTCACATGTTGTAAGAATATAGGTTTTTCTGTGATTAATTAACAGTTTTTCTTCCATCCTGGTGTCACAGTGTCATATTATGCAAAGTGTCTTGAATATGCAAATGATATGTGGTTCTAATTTTGATTTATATCTCTGATTAGCCACACTGTAAAGTATTTTTGATATTACTGATACCATACAACTTGAGTCACTAGGAATTCTTTTCCCATATGCAGTCATACCACTGCATGAGCCATTAGGACATAAAATATAACAAATGACTACAGGTGAATCTTAGAACTACTACTAGATTTACTTTAGTTTAGTGCCATTATTTAGGCTGCATACAGATTAATTCTGATCAATCTGAAAGCGCATCTTTTTCTTTATGTTGGCCTTCCATTCACAGTGAGAAAGGGTTTTTTTTCCAATGAAAATTGAGCTTTTTTTGAAAACAGTCTCCCAAGTGGATACATTTATGTGGACTGACAAAGCTGAGATATTCAAAAGACAGTTATGTGTTTTTAGTCATATAACACAGTCATGTGACCCAATCAACTCAAAACAAACAAGATGGTGGATGATATTGTACTGTTGTTGTGGTGCCTGCTATCCAGTTTGATAGTGTTATTAAAGATTAATGTTACTTTGTACAACCTTCAGATTATGTTTTTAAAGAAACTCCTGACGGAAGTGGCACAGGCCGAAGCTACATTACATTATAACATTTTACGCATGCATACTATAGGGATGTACGCATTCAGACTATTCCGTGTAGACAAGCAATTATTGAAAAACACAAATGTAGACGGAGAGCATTTTAAAACGAAAATGCGGTTTTCAGATCTATACAGATTAATGTACACATAGACTTAGAGTCTGTTAATTCTGTCCACAGCTCATGAAGTGTCTTTTGTACACTTTTCTGGCTTTAGAATCTTGAAGGCTGCAATCTTTATTGGATCTTTACACTCCCATGTATATGCATGTACCTGTACCTCTTTTCAAAGACTTGATTTCCTGAGCAAGATATATTCACTGGATTGAAAAAGAAATTCAATGGAATTCCCTATTTAGAAGTTATCACAGAGTTTTATTTGAAGAGTGAATAAGCAAAATAATCTTGCAACAGGCTATGGGAAATCTGAAGTTCTAATCAAATAGCCAATTTCTGTGAAAGTGGGCAGTTCTTAGCCATGTTTACTGGGAAAAACATACCAGACGCTCCAGTGGGGTCTGACTAGTGAGACTAGCATTGATGCTATTTTAAAATGATGCAGTAATACAACTGGGTCATATAGACGACACACTCTAGCACAATATCTACTAAACCTACAAATAGAAAGGATTGGCAATGATACAAAAATCCATAATTGTTTTGTCTAGAGAGACTGGAGGCTAAAGTAAAACCTATATCAAGTCAGATTATTACATTATCATGTTTTCATCTGTTGCAGTTATCTGTTGCCATGACCCTCCTAAGTGCTAACGGTAAATGGTTCAAACAGGAAATTGTTCCTCATTTATCAGGAGACAGTTGGCCAGATGTGTGCTGCTCAGTGAGCAGGTTGTGTGCACAGTGTGCTCTAAATGGTTATTGTGCTCCTACCATTTTTACAAGGCATTGCAACTACACATGGGGACATCTTTAGCTTGTTTTATGTACTTTTGAGAACACTTTTCAGAATTCTGCCATACAGTCAAAGGCAGGCAGTATAAATGAGATAGCAAAGTCTTACAGTACAATGATAAAAGACCTCAATATAAGGTTTACATTTTGACATCCACATCAGATAAATTGCTGTTAACAAATTTTTTTTTGATTAATTAGGATTTTTTTGACACAGAATGGAATAAAAAAGCTGGATTATTTCTAGAGCAACCTGTAGATTCATGCAGTCTACCAGTGACTGTCATGTCAGATGATTACATAGAGTGAAATGCTCTTTTAAGAGTAGTTCACACTGCAGAGACAGATGCTAACCAATTCCACCAGTCTCATTTGTCGGGTTTTGTCAGATCAGTGTGTTAACCCTGTCAGCATCTGTTGACATTGGTCAGCGTTTGCTTTCACCGACTGAGCATGTTCAATCGACGTTTGTCAGTCATGAAAGGTCTGAGCAGTGTGGTATGATATTCCAACAAACTATGACCTGGGCACAAACATGACGACAGGCAAGCGTCCCTGAATACTCCAAAGCCCATGCGCTACGTGCTAGGAATGCAAAAATTGTTGTTGAGAGAAAAAAATTTGTTGAAACTGCTTGGGGGCAAACCAAGCAAAATTTTGAAAGCTCTATACATCCTCTGTCTGCAGTTCTCTGCATAAATTTAAGTAAGAACCCTGTCTCTCACTTCACAACAACAAAGGCTTCATTCACAACCTCTTATCATTTCACTCTTTGTCAATTCAGGTGAAGAACAACACTAGTAATAGTAACATTTTGATTGTGGTAAAAGTATCATCCCATGCCAGTCTGACCATCCATAAAAAAAGTTTGTTGGCGTATGTTGGGGCTGTATGAACATGACAGTTGTGTTTCCCAACATTTGAAATCCAACGGCCAATTTTTAAAAGTTGGAGATTGTCCGTGTTGGTCATTGTCTGTCAGCGCAGTGTGCACTAGACTTCAATGTAATCTTATTTTGGGCTGATATTGTTGAGCCTACTTTATTGACACACTGTAACACATCATGATCAGTGACTGAGAATGCGCGTCTGAAATACAGCTATGGGTAAAATCAGTCGATACAGGAGGTTTTTTGTGATTGTTGCAGCAAAAAATGCTTGATTTTTCTAGTACATTTTTCTAAATTTGCGATGCAACTTGCTGTGTTTTTTTTTTCAGAAAACTACTTGAATTGGTGAATTTGCAGTTGCACTGAATTATTTTGCACAGTCTTTGTCAGTGATATTTATTGGTAAATTATCTTTTAGACTTTTTAGCTGTACTCATATTTAACGCACGTGAATCAAAGTGGGCTTTGGCTGAATGCGTGTTGTGCTGATGTCACCCGATGCGTCTTGGCCCAAATCTGCAGAACATCGGCGGTAATTTTGAACGATTGAAAGATTGCTGAGTTAGCTTGGTTCTGAGTTAATTTCTGTGATCATGAAAATCACAAAATCCTGGAGGGACTGTATAATGAATGTGAACAAAGTGGATTATTTAATCTATCATCTGTTTTCCCCAATATGCCTTTGGAGGAGAAAGTAAGAGTTAGTACAAGTTAGGAAAAAGGACAGCTGAGAGATCTGTTGTGTTTTTTGGTTTGAACAAGAGTATACAATGTTTGATATTTGGCAGAAACATGACATGAGCCTAGGAGGACATTATGTACTTAAAATACATGTCTCTCTAACATGTGTATAATAGTTTCATTATTCTTATTACTGTGTGCCATCATTGAGATCTAATTAGATATTAGATTTTAGCCCACTCATCTAATATCATGAGCAGCTGTCACTACATGCAAGCCTTAGACAAATGTAAAGGAATTCGGCAAAGCACAGAAGCTTAAAACACATTATGAAAAAAAAATTAATAAATGAAGTACTATAATACACAATCTATATCACATATAATAAATAAATATAATATCAAAATTTCAATAATGTTGAGATCAGGGCTCAATGGAGGCCATAGCATCAGTTGCTGAACTTATTATACTTTGATATGCTGAAAATAGTTCTTTCTACACTGGAAAGAAATGTTTTGGACCAGATATACAGTATATAGGTTACAGTCTTATCTCCTATCTACACTCTTTGCGTATATGGTTGCATTTTTACTCCCCACAGTTGGGAGTAAACAGATTTTTTTTTTTAATTATTTCAAATGTATTTCACTGTGGTTCTGTCATTTGATGGTGCATAACAAATTAATGTATAAAAAACTAATGCATTTAGTTATAAAGGTTTGAAAAAACATGTTTAATTAACCATAATTCTACCCATCTTTCCTTTGTTAAAGCTTGCACTATTGGCAGTTAAAATCTATTTTCACCAAGCTGGCTATCAAAAAGCTTATGCACAATTGGATATTCATTTCCCTCCATGTTGATGTCCATATTCATGTCCATGAAGGCTATATGTAGTTGTTTCTTACACAAATAGGGGGAAAATAAGCTACCATTTTTTCATTGTTAATTCTCTCTATTTTTTTTTTTTATGGTGACAGGAGTCACATTTTAATGAATAATTATATGCTGGATATTTCCAAGCTAGTAATTGTTTGCATGATGCATGTGTCAATATTTGCCAGGAAAAACAACATCATTCAGTTGAAGTGCCAAGGCATGCAAATCCTTTTTTTCTGCCAATAATATGAATTCTGCTTTAGAGATATATTTTATTTATTAGTGGCTTGTTATATTGGGTACCTCCTGATGGGTTTTAAGTTGAACAAAAATAAAATGCTTGATGTCATTTACAATAGGTTTGTTTCACATTGCACATAATACGTGCATATTTGATAACTTTATTACAGTAGATTGGTTTAAATGATACCTTGATGAGGTTGTAGTGTGATGTATTTCTGGTGCCTTTAATGCTTTTATATTTACATAACCGATGAAGATGTGGCTTCTCCTTCTCACACTGCCTCTTGCAAACCGTTTTGGAATGCATTTTGGAAATGAGTCAGTGAATGGAAAATAGTTTGTCACTTTAAGTTGTTCAAGGGTTTGTTTTAAGCAAATAGTTCCTAGAAAGCAAAATACTCTTGAGCCACAATTGCCTTGCCCTACATAGAATAATCTGCAGTTGGTCGTTAGCAGTGTCATTCACTTGTGAAAGTTGGAGATTCCTGACCATGTTGAGTAAAGAAAATGACTAGACTGTCTAATGATAACTAGAAGGCTTCTAGTTGGGTCCCAGTGTACTACTTAGTAAGAAAGAATTATGTCTGATAAATACTACTCACAGACTAGCCTTGTCTACATTTGTGTTCATAAATATGCCACTAAAATGTATTCCCTTTTAACATGCTCCATTTTCTTACCTAAGAAAATGACACAGAGGGTTGTATGGCTGTGGGACAGCATCAGACCTGGGGAGGGGTCAAGGGTGATGATGCCATAGCCACCAGGCCAATAGACATGGCAGAGTATAATATTTCCTTTTTTTTTTTTTGTCCTTTCATTATATAGCTGAGACCAAGATTTGTTTCAAGTATTACCATGGAGTAAGTGGAGCACTGAGAGCCACCACCCCTTGTGTAACTGTGAGAAACCCTTCTGCTATTGTGAGTATACATGCACGCACACACATACCCCCGCGCGCACACACACACACACACACCATTGCTGTTGTCTGTGACCCTAATAAAACATGACAAATTATGTCACATGGGTTAATGAGGCTAGTGGCCTTGTGGCTAAAAGCAGAACTCCACAAAGCATTAACAAGGCGTTTACATTCAACGCCCATGTATTGGCGTTTTATATTTTAGATATGCTCCAATAAATAGGTAAAAGGGATATGTTATTTCTGTTAGAAGATGAAGTCTATGGACACTTAATGTTCAATTTTTCACATTCAGATAAAAAATTTTAATTCATTATCTCACAAATAAAATTTACAAAACAATTTTTCCATCACTGCAAAAAAATAACTGTATAAGAGGAGGTGTATAGGGATGAGAATGTCTTTTCACAGGTAGTTGTATTTGTTATAAGATAGACATAGCTCTTTTCCTGCTTGCTTTATAATTCTTAGATTTTTATTTATGCTTCTTTTGTAAACTTTTTTTTTCAGTTTTTCATCCATTTCAAGAGAAATGTAGGTAAGGTAGAAAAAAAGACAAAACGACCAAACGGGGGGTGGGGGTTTGCACAGCAGATGTCTAGACCTTAATGTTCCATTTTTAAAGACACATCAGAAGAAGCTTAGATGATCATTTTAAATACATCAACAATCACAAAGGGTTACATAGTGCATCAAGACTCTCATACTCTATTTACTTGACTGTATTGACTATGCTTGGTTGATGTATTAGGTCCCCTCTATTCATCCATCCATCCATCCATTTTCCATACCGTTTATCATACGCAGGGTCACGGGGGAGCCTGGAGTCTATCTTTCATGGCACCAGGTGGGGAACACCCTGGACAGGGTGCCAGCCCATCACAGAGCACAATCACACACTACAGACAATTTTGAAATGCCAATCAGCCTACAACACGTCTTTGGAGTGGGGGAGGTTTCCTCAAACATCCAACATGCTAACCACTAAACCACCATGCCCCTCTGTATTAGCTCCCATGTTTCCCAATATTTTCTGCAAAAGATATTTTACAATTTTAGTCCATAGCATTATCGTTGGGGGTTCTTGTTGCATCCGCCTTCTCATTAAAGCCTTTCACCATTAGTGGTTTATTATGCAGCTGTCCATAAAAAGATCACTTATCCAATTATCCATGGTGAATATAGCAGAGACGGATATTTTATACATCATGTCCTGGAGCATGGTTTTATCCAGTTTGAGTGGCGTGTAATTATTGAAAAAATGTTGCAATGCTCACATCCATGATTTAGAGGTGGTGAAATGCTGCTACCTTAGCCTCACAAGACAGGCTTCTAGGTTTGGCTAGAGAGTTCGATTCCCGGCCTGGGTGACTCCACATGCTGAAGCGTCCTTGGGCAAGACATTGAACCCCAAGTTGCTCCCGATGGCAAGTTAGCGCCTTGCATGGCAGCTCTGCATTGGTGTGTGAGTGTATGGGTGAATGAGACACAGTGTAAAGTGCTATATAAGTGCGCCATTTACCATTTAGAGAGTCTAATATTTTTCCCTCACTATACCTTGCCAATAACTGGCAACTTAAAAAAAAGAGGCAAAAAAGAGACTTTGCAAATGCATGTCAACCATGTGTTAAGCTAAACTATATTAAAATGCACTTTTGAAGAACTAAATCTCAAGTCTGAAAATTTTTTTTGTTGTTTTTATTAGTTTTTTCTTGGATATAATCCAGGATTATGTAACAGCTGGGAAGCAAATACTTCAAATATGCTACTGAAGTCAAGAGCAATTTAGCAAGTATTTCCTTTCAGGTGATATATATTACTGTTTCATAGAGGTGACACACACATAGAAAAAAATACACTTATAGAACAATGAGATCTAAGGGAGTTCGAGCCTTCTACAAACTGCATTACAAATTTATAATATGGTTTCACATACATGGCATACATGGCATACATGGAATGTATATGGCATAAACTTTTTTTAACAGTCATCTTGTTCCAAAAAACCTCATTGTGCTCAAAGCTTGCATTCTTGCGTGCCTGAAAATATGTATACATTGATTTGCTTATCAGAGAGTAGCCCTCAAGATTCTCAAGCTGGTGGCCAGATAACAGTTCAAAAAGCTGTCAGATCAGGGACTAACCCAAGGGGCCAAAATGTTCAATGCAACTCATCTACAGCCGTTTCTGTATGATGAATATCAGTGTTATGAAACAAGCAGTGTTGGCGAAGCTACTTTGAAACTGTAGCTTTTCAAGCTATGACCTACTCATACTTTGAAGTAATTAAGCTACACACAAGCAACACTTTTATAAAAGTAGTTAGCTACACTTCAAGTTACTATGAAAGAGCAATTGACTACATTGAAGCTACTCAAATGGGAAACATTTTTAGTATTTCATGATTGTGCATCAGCTTGTGAATAACTGTGTAAACAGTGGTGTATGAAAGTTTGTGAACCCTTTAGAATTTTCTATATATCTGGATAAATTTGATTTAAAACATCATCAGATTTTCACACAAGTCCTAAAAATAGATAGAACATAATTAAATAAATGAGACAAAAATATTATACTTGGTTATTTATTTATTTATTGAGATTATTTATTTATTGATTGATTCAATATTACATATCTGTGAGTGGCAAAAGTATTTTCTTTCAGTATCTGATGTGACCCACTTGTGCAGCAATAACTGCAACTAAATGTTTCTGGTAACTGTTGATCAGTCCTGCACATCGTCTTGGAGGAAGTTTAGGCCATTCTCAGTACAGAACAGCTTCAACTCTGGGATGTTGGTGGGTATCCTCAATGAACTGATTGCTTCAGGTGCTTCCACCACATTTCAATTGGATTAAAGTCAGGACTTTGTCTTGGCCATTCCAAAACATAAAATTTATTCTTCTTTAACCATTCTTTGGGAAAATGACTTGTGTGCTTAGGGTCGTTGTCTTGCTGCATGACCCACTTTCTCTTGAGATTCAGTTCATGGACAGATGTCCTGACATTTTCCTTTAGAATTCACTGGTATAATTCAGAATTCATTGTTCCTTCAATGATGCCAAGTCGTCCTGGCCCAGATGCAGCAAAACAGGCCCAAACCATGATACCACCCCCACCATGTTTCACAGATGGGATAAGGTTGATATGCTGGAATGCAGTGTTTTCCATTTTCCAAATATTACCCTTATCATTTAAACCAAAAATTCTGTTTTGATCTCATCTATCCACAAAATTTTTTCAAACAGCCTCCTGGCTTATCCATGTGATCTTTAGCAAACTGCAGATGGGCAGAAATGTTCTTTTTGGAGAGCAGTGGTTTTCTCCTTGCAACCCTGCCATGCATATCATTGTTGTTCTGTGTTCTCCTGATGATTGACTCATGAACATTACCATTAGCCTGTGTGACAGATGCATTTAGTTGCTTAGAAGTTACCCTGGAGTATTTGTGACATTCAGATCTGTCTAACTTCTTTAGAGATGGTTTTGTAAACTTTCTAACCTGGTGAGCATTGGCAACTCTTTTTATGAGGTCCTTAGAAATCTCCTTTGTTCAAGCCATGATACACTTTGACAAACATGTGTTGTGAAGATCAGACTTTGATAGAACCCTGTTCTTTAAATAGAACAGGGTGCTCACACAAACCTGATTGTCATCCCATTGATTTAAAATACCTGACTCTAATTTCACCTTCAAATTAATCTGCTAATCCTAGCGGTTGAAATACTTTTGCCACTCAAAGATATGTAATATTGGACCATTCTCCTCAAGGAATAAATGAACTATTATATTCTTGTCTCATTTGTTTAATTGGGTTCTTTTCATCATCTGTTACGACTTGTGTGAAAATCTGATGATGTTTTAAGTCATATGTATGTGTTACGACGCGGCGAGATCAGCGCGGCAGCGCACTACGTGTAGTCCCACTCAGGGACACGGCGGAGGAGGACTACACTTCCCAGTCTCGCCCGCGCTCGAGTTCGCCGGAGTTCTAATTGAGATCACCTGTAAACATCTTAGGTTATATAAGGACCTCCTTAGCATTAACCTGCTGTGAAGTATACGTTCAGCAGCCTTAGCTCTGTTTGTCACTAAGCTCCATTCTTACAAGTGTCTTGTCCGGTTCTCGATTACACGCTCGTCTTACAATACGCCTTAGCCTACGCCCCAGATATTTAGCTTACCCATTTGTTTCTGTTCCGTGTCTCTCGTGGTTTCCATTTCTCCGCCTGCCTGCGCTTGTCTCTGTCTACATCTCCTGAAAGTATGCAGATGTTGAAAATTCTAAAGGGTTCACAAACTTTTGAGCACTACTGTAATTGTGCATAAAGAAATTAAACACAATTTAAACATAATTCAGTTATTTATTTATTTATTTATAAACCATCCATTAATTAGACCACAATTAAAACTGAAACTGTATATTAATAATATTACTACTACTACTACTACTTCTACTAGTTGTCATGATTTCTCGTTGAGACCTACGAGGAGACTTCCTGTTCAGCTGAGGTCATAGCTCAGCATCAGTGTTCAGCTGAGGTCGTCGTTCAGCCTCGCTGTTCAGCTGTGGATGTCGCTCAGCTTCCCTGTTCAACTGTGGTAGTCGCTCAGCCTCCCTGTTCAGCTGTGGACGTCGCTCAGCCTCCCTGTTCAGCTGTGGACGTCGCTCAGCCTCCCTGTTCAGCTGTGGACGTCGCTCAGCCTCGCTGTTCAGCTGTGGACGTCGCTCAGCCTCCCTGCTCAGCTGTGGATTTCGCACAGCCTCCCTGCTCAGCTATGGAAGTCGCTCAGCCTTCCTGTTTAGCTGAGGTCGTCGCTCAGCCGTCCTGCTCCATGGCGAACATTGTTTCCCCCTCCTGCTTCGAGGAGAGCTTCGTTCCTCTCCCTGGCCTCACGGAGACCCACGCTCCTCTCCCTGGCCTCATGGAGATGTACGCTCCTCTCAGTGGCCTCACAGGGGACTTCACTTCGCTTTCCTGCACTCCTGAGTACAGCACTCTGTTTCCATGTTCAGCCGAGGACGTCACTCTTCTTTCCTGCTCCACTGAGGACTTCGCTCAGCCTGTCTGCCTGGCTGTGGTCGTCGCTCTGCCTTCATGGTCCACCGAAGACTTTGCTCAGCCTGCCTGCTCGGCTGTGGTCAGCGCTCTGCCTACCTGTTCAGCCGAGGACGTCGCTCCGCAGTCCTGCTTCACCTAGGGCATCGCTCCGCTTCCCTGCTCCGCCAAGGACGTCGCTCCGCTTCCCTGCAAGAACATTGTGTGGTTGCCTGGATCTGCGTCGGAAATTCTGCCCAGGGGACTGGGGCCGCCAAAGAAGTTGGATGTCTCAGGGC
>JAOUWY010000071.1:13727768-13740525 GCA_025728095.1 Prietella phreatophila | reverse complement strand
TTTCCATGGCTTTTTTTTTTCTTTTTTTTTTTGGCTGACTAGGCTATTATTTTATTTCTTCCCCCCATTCAACAACCAAAGAGAGAAAAATAAAATGCTACTGACTTTCACCAAACACGATTTTCTTTGTTTCTTTGTGCTTATTTGAACAAAATATCTGGGCTGCAACAGGTGGATTCCAATCAAGTTGTAGAATTATCTCAAGGATGATCAGTGGAGTCAGGATGCACCTGAGCTCAATTTTGAGTGTCATGGCAAAGGCTGTGAATACTTATGTACATGTGCTTTTTGTTTTGTTTTTTATTTTATTTATTTAATTGCCCGGGCCGGTTAATCCCAGGAACATTATCCACAAGACCATTTGTTTCCTCAATACCTTTAATGTCTGCGTTTCCATCGCGGTCTGAAGTACTGTGAAGATTAGGCAAATTAGCCGGTGACGTATGACTGTGCGCGACAAGTCCTTGGCAAGGATATGAAGCCTCGAAGTATGCTACAGTCAAACTGATTGACACAAATTAAGCTGATTTTAATGATATAATAATGTTTGCTCAGCTGATTAAAACATGTAGCAGTCTCTGATTGGAGAGCATTTACTATAACCGAATTGGTGATCTACTGGTTAGGATTTGGCGGTCTCACTTCCACGGCCCAGGTTAGATTCCTGATCACAGAATTAAATGAATTTTTTTAATCTTTGGATAAAGGTTCGTGTTTTAAAAATGGACAGTCGATTTTCTGAAATCTTACAACAACAAGAAGCATGGAGGAGACTCAAGCTTTGCTGTTGATTGTGATGTATTGCTTTGCTAATGAGGTAATTGAGAAAATGCTGGAAAAGAGACAAGGCATGGTAGTAAAGCAAATTCAGAATGCTCGTAATGCTAGGCTTAAAGTAAGCAAATGGATTTTATCAGCGATGGCTGAGATGAAACACGCACATGTTTTCTCTCTGCACTGTTTTCCTGTGTGAACAATGCCCAGCTCACTTAACCCACTTGGTAATTTTAAGTATACTTTTTCATTGCTGGTCGCTGTTTCCAGTTCCCACTGTATTTCGTCCTCGGCATAAATACTTATTAAGGTCTGAACCTTGGTCCATCGGTCATATTTTTTTGTAGAAATTCCACTGTGTTGTTTGGATGCACAATAAACAACTGTTACTTACTTTTACAAACGGTGGTTGAAAAAGGGGAAAAGAAGGCTATGTGCACTCACTCAACCAATGTTCAGTAACACCCCCCCCCCCCCAAAGGCCCTGGCTTTTGAAAAAGTACCACCTCCTGATTAGGGACTTTGAGAGGGCTAAAGATTTTACCCGGAACTTAATTTAGACACTGGTCCCTGCGGTGGAAACACAGAGGACCTCCAAAAGTCCCTAGTTCCAGGGGAAAGTTCCTGCGGTGGAAAAGCAGCATTTGTTTACAGTTGATTCTGCAGCCATGTTGATTGTGAAGTCTCATGCTGAACTCCGGTTGAGATGACTGTTCTGAGTAGGAATTCTAAGTTGATGGGGCATTTCTTTGTCTTTTCCTAGTTGGAGGTTTGAAACTCCAAAGTTACGTTTTAATCGAATGCAACATTGACTTGTTTGTTCCTGTATTAATGCCCTTAAATAGCTAGCTAGCTTGGCATAACTTATTACATTCATGTTGGTTACAGGTTTTTTTTTATTTTTTGTTTTTTTAAATCCTAGTCAGTTAGGTTTCCAGGCAACAAAAATATGACCCTGGGCAGCACACTGGAGCTTTTACTTTGATAGTGGGCTAGATAATGGATTTATGATTTGTCCACTCCTGTTTTTCAGTATTTTTTTTTTTGTGGAGTTTTTGTACCAGTGTCACTGGTCTATGTTGCTGGGAAAATTTTTCTGTTATACTAAAACCCACCGTATATAAACCATGAGGTGAAATCAGAATGGTTATGTGGTTTCTAGATTTACAAATATGGATAATTGCAGGCTTGTGACACTGCATTCCACTGCCTAGGCAACACCCAGTCCTGTCGGATCACTACTATAATGTTGTGCAGTTCCTCGCCAAAAAGCTTAGCTTAAAACGCCTTTGCCTGGTGTGTAGGAAATAGAAGTGCATTATGTTTGGCTAGAGAATAGATGCAAGTTTATTTGCTCAGTGATAACCAGTCTTTGTAAAATGAGATGTATAATTTTGTGTGCAAACATTTGGTAAGCCATATCTAATGTTCCAAAGTTCTTACACTGTAGGGCACACCACTTTAAAAGGCAGCCTGTCATTTGACTGCATTACCACTGCCGCTCAAACGTTTTAGTTTAGCACTGAAATACTGTTAGTTTTAAACGAAGATTTCTGCTGCATCCCGATTCGCCTATTTAAACTATGCACTAAACGTTATGTACTCTTTTTGTGAAGAATAGTACATACTTTTGAGTGTGTAGCAAATATGTATGCAAGTACTGGGACTTACTAACACTCCATGTAACAAAAGAGAATGTTGCTGACGCTGTCACTGTCCTTGTTGCATTTCAGCTTTTCTTCATTCATTATTCCTTATATAATTTATACTATCATTTCACTTACCATTCCCTTGATTTATTTTTCCACATTTCATTTACACCTCTTTAAAATGTGTCCCCGACATTGCACTTGTCTGCCATGTTTCCAGGTTGAATGCAGTCGAAGCAAACTATCACAAAACTCCTCCTCCCTCACGTACGGTCAACAACAGTTCCAGTCTTTTTTTTTTTTTTTTTTGCTAATAATTTTGACAGCAGTGTGGTGTGTGTGATGTGCTCGCTGTGTTTCCTGTTAAAGTCCATCGCAACCTTGTAACAGCTTCCCAATCCAGCCATGAGGATGATTTCAATACGTTCTTCTTCTTAAAGACTATCTGAAAAAAAAAAATTTTAATGGAGACTTTTTGGACACCCTGTATTTAGTTGGTGTTTATTTGGCAATGTTGTACTCCTTTGCTAATTGTTAATTGGAGACTATTAGAAAAGGGAAATGCACAATCAGCTGGTGAATATCGCAAAATAAATTCCAACCCTGAAGCTAAGCAGAAGAACTACATTGTCCTGATCATTACATGTCTGCTTGCCAATTTGACACCAAGCACTTGATTTAAAAAAATATATATATACTTTTTTTTTTTAACCACCTACAGGCTTTTTTACATGTTTGCAATGCCAGCACTGCTGCTGAATACTACTGGCATACATTTAGGATAATCCCTGTACAGGTACTAATGTTACCTAATGTGTCATTAAGTGTCACTTTATATAACACTGTTTTAAAAATACAATTTATCACACTAGCTGTCATTCAGTATTAAGCAAAACAAAACTTTTGATAACCACCTGCTAATGGCATGGTTAATAAAATATTTTTATTAACTTTAATATTAGCTATTATGTCACAGGTTATACAACTCTCCCAAAATAGAATTGTTTCTAACTACTTTTCTTTGTAGCTTCCAAAAATGGATGAACACAAATGCCATTGTGTTTATAGCTCATCCAGTGAAGAAAATTTAGTCTCTTTTTATATAAAGCCTTTACAGGAACTTTATCCATCATGCAAAGAATCTGACTGCAGAAATGTGTTCCCTGGATAAAGTGTGCTTAAATATTGCCTGTGTTTTCACAAATCAATCCAGAGGTCATCTGAGTCTTCAGTGGCTGTTCATAAAACAGAATCTGTCGTCTTTAATTAAGGTCAGATACCTCATAGGTATTTGGGAGGGCTTTGTTTACAGCCTGTACTTCCCCTAGTCTGGCCATCAGCTAAAGTAGAATGTCATCAGCTGAAAATGTCTCACCCTCCTTCGTAAACCTCAAGTCTGCTGTGTGCGGTTCCGTCTCTGGATGGGGTTTAAGGGCCTGTCGGATGTATGCAGTGTGGTCCCTTTCACTTACGCCACAGGCCCCCCTCTTCATTTCCCATCTCCTATTCTTACAGAAAGGATCTGTCTCAGGCCTGACAGCTGAGACGAGATACCATGACATCATTGCTCCACTTCTCACTTTGTTTGGGTCTCAGGCTCCGATGGCAACATCTGCGGAGCACCATGGCAATGGTGAGAGGGAAGAGAAGGGGAGGGTGGCCATGTGAAAGCTATGTTTGTTATTGAGGCCCGTTGGTGAGGAAGACTGCCATGCTTGCTCCTCACCAAGTGTCAGAAAGAAGCTGTGACGCCCATTGATTGCACATGGAGAATGCCATGCTAAACTTAAGGAGGCAGTCATATAATGTTTATTCAACTTATGTTGGCAGAAGACCTTTTAACCAGTTCTCAAATAGACACCAAAATCTAACAGTTATGACTCTGTTACAGGTTTTTGTTTTAAACTATGGATATGGTTAGGGCTTGTTTTAAAAGAGCAAGATTACTTTGTTCACCAGGTGCGGTTAAATGTTAAATTCATTAGCTAGCCCACGGGACAAATCAAAGCTCCAGTATCCTGCTCAGTCCCATGTTTTGGTTGCCCAAAAACCCAACTGACTAGGATAAAATGTGGCAAATAACGTATTGCAATAACATATGGTAAGCTAGGTAGCTAGTTAAGTGCATTACTACAGGCTAAGAAAAATGAATGAGCAGCCTATATGACATTCAAAAGAGGAGGCAGCTGTGTAGCCATAGTCTCTCCTGATAAAGTTTTAATGTCACGTTGTATTTTCGACTTTGATTAAAAAAAAATCAGCTGTGAGCTATGGTCTTCCATCTTAAGTGAAGATATAATTTGAGTCTCGCTAGCATCTTTATTTTTTTTGAGATGATCAATTGTGATAGCAGGAGAGTTGAATGATGGCTTTGCAGTGGGCTTTATTTTGCTCAGTTTTGTCAGTGTTTCCACAAACCAACATGTTCCTGATTCTGAAAAGATAGTCTGTTCTCTGAGAAGGGAACTCCACATTGCGTTTAGCATAATGCTATGGGAAGCGCCCTCACACGTGACTGACATCTGAAGCTCGTGTAACATCATGCCTAATTTATAGGCCTGCTGTGATCAGTGTGAACCGTGCTGTCAACCATATTTTGTTCAGCTAGACTGTCATTGTTGGTCATTTGTGTCGCTTCATTTCTTGTCTCTCTTTTCAAAAAATCTCTTGACTTTTCTATCCCTTTTTATAAAAAAGAGAAGGAAAAAAGACTGCGCGAGAGAGAATTCAGGAAGTGTGTTACGCCTTGCTCCCATTTTGTCACGGGGAGACGGACACACTTTGTGTGTGAAGTGTTTAGGGGTGGAGTGCTCCCTCCCCAGTGAAAATTAAATCTCCCTCACACTGTAGAAATATCACGATTCTGGGGAAACCCATACACTAGCCGTGTTTATAACCCCGCGACGTCTGATTACTCTGCTGTCATGGGAGTGAGCAGCACGGCTATTTAGCTATACCGAAGGTGGAGGAGATGCTTGTGAGCCACCTCTCTCCAGCGATAGCGGGGGGCCGGCTCAGCCTATGCAGCTGCGGGTCTTGCTTGTGGGTCATTGCATATAATGGCAGTGTTGCAGATCTGCTGAGTGAGCTTGACCCAAGGTATCCTTGCTGGATGACCCAAGGTATCCTTTCTGGATGCCCCTGTTAAACCTTCCAGCCGGTTCGGCAGCACGGTTAATGTCATCGCCGATGGTTTTCGCAAAGCAAAACGGCGCTGTTCAGCCAGTTCCTTCCCCGTCATGTGGAGTTCGCCAGCGCTAGTGCATGGGACACACAGAAGGCAAGTATGGTGGCCCGTCTCCCCCTGCAGAGAGGCAGGGGGACCGGGTGGCCACAGACGCAGCTTGCAAATAGGCCTGACCTGAGAATGATCATAAAAGGAGCGGTCCTGATGGGCCATGGTGGGACGTATCACGGAACATGAGGTTGTTGGGGCAGATAGCCCCCTGTACTACTGTAGGGCCTCCCCTAGCCATGGCCGGCCCAAGTTTTTAGTCTTCTGTGGTCAGCAAGCTATCACAGGGCAAAGAAAATCTGATGATTTCCCTCCAATAGAATGTGGAAAAGTTAACTTCACTAAAAGACCATCTGGCAGCATGGAAACTACTGCCAAATGTGTCTCTATTGGTTCTGTCTACCATAGAAAAGGGTTACCGGGTCCAGTTCAGAGCTTGACCACCCCCTCAGCTGCCGGATCAGAGGTGTGCTCACCACAGTAGTCAACACAGAGCAGAGCCCAGCGTTAGCGCGGGAAATAAGATCTCTCTTGGACGAAGGGGCCATAGAACGTGTACCCCAATCCCTAAGGGAGGGAGGTTTTTACAGCCGTTATTTTCTGATCTGCAAAAACGATGGAGTATGTGGCCAATTTTAGATCTGCATCGTCTGAACCGTACTCTTCTGACATACAGGTTCAAGATACACGTGCTCAAACTTATTGTGCCACAGATTCAGTTTGAGGACTGGTTTGTGACGATAGATCTAAAAGATGCATTTTTCCACATAGGAATATCACCCAGTCACAGGAAGTTCCTGAGGTTTGCGTTTGGAGACGAAGCATACCAATATCAGGTTCTTCCCTTTGGGCTAGCGTTATCCCCTTGCATCTTCACAAAGTGCATGGATGCTGCTCTGGCTCCCTTGTGACTCCAGGGCAACCGTGTACTAAACTACCTGGACAACTGGTTAATTCCAGCGCGATCCATGGAACTGGCGCTTCAACATTAAGATTATTCCTGCCCACATGAGGAGCTTGGGGCTCAGGATGAACCACAAGAAGTATGCTTTCTCTAGTGCAGAGGACAATTTTTCCAGGGGTTATATGGGATTCTGTTACAATGAGAGCGTTTCTGTCCCCAACACATGTAGGGTCGATCCTATCAAATAAAATTTCATTTTTTTGTTTTTCTCTGGATATTGAACTTCTTATTCGGGCAAATACAAATATAAAATTAGATACGATATGAAATCTGATTGTCCTGGTCATTTGGGATAATGATTTTTCCACGCCAGTGGTTTTTCCATTTACCAGATTTACCTAGGAATGAAGCGAGTGAAGTTAATTTCAGAAGGAAGTGATTTTCTGCCACTACATTACAGCAGTGTCTTTTTTTTTTTTTTTTTTTTTTTAATTTTTAAAAAATTTTTCTTTCTTCTTCTTCTTTTTTTCCTTCCTGCATCATTACTGCCCTGCACCAAAATGAGAGAGATGCTGAAAGGACACACACATAAAAACTTTTGCTCTGTGACAGATGAGGTAATGCACTTTCTCGAAGTATTCAGAAAATGTCTGCCTGTGTGTCTGGAGACTGTGTGAATAGCAGCCTCTTTCTGTATGTTGAGGTCACATGTCAGAGTTCATTAATTCCTCTTGTCATAGCCATAGAGTAAACAACCCTCTGGTTTAAGTCTGGGAGCTTTTTCCCCCTCTCACAAAAAGGGATTTCGGTCATACTTTTGTGGTTTTGTGCTTGAGATAAGATTCTTTTACTCCTGTCAAAGTGACTGTAGTTACCTTATTACCTAAGCTGCTTCTTGCTGCCTAGGTGACTAATGCAGCATGAACAACAGCACTTTTGCTGATAAGCTTGTGGGTAGAGTGTACACAAGCAAACTTATTTTTTGTTTACCCAAGAACACTCAGCTATGATATAGTGAAATTCTGGCTTGAATTTTTATTTTTTTTTTAATATTTTGATTGCCAGAATTCATTACTACTACTTTCGTGGTGAACTATAAAATGCAGGTGGAGCACATACACATACCTTCTCTGCATTCTGAGAGATCAAATTGTATAATAATAAATAGTGATATGAAATGAACTAATTATTAATGTCTAGGTGGTAATATGTATTGTTGTGTTTTTTTTTAATATAACGCCTTGCCTACAGCAAGCAGTCTAAGTGGTTGTTTAAATGAGTAAACCAGCTCGTTGTCAGCCACCCAAGGGGTGGCCCTAACGTAAGGCCATTTTTTCAGACTCTGGTGATATAACCCATTAATGAGGAGTTATGTTTTCACTGGCAACAATAAATGAGTTTTTGTCACTTGTTTGCACAGTACATCATACAAATAACTGTCAGGAAATATACGAAACAGTCCATTCATTAATTATCCATTTATTATTTGAATTGGTTTGAAAAGTGATGTATTTCATATTAAATATAGAAACAGCATAATTTCTCTTTGCCAAAAATATCCAATTTGTTTTCTCCTTTATCTAAAAAAAAATAATGGTAGCCAGATTTTTCCCTAGTTCAGTAAGCTGCATTACTACATGAAGGTCTTTTGCAAAGCAGTAAATTAATGACTATCCTGTTAGGCTTTGCAGACTGAACTCTTCCCTGATGACCTTTGTGTTTGCTCACAGAGTCGTGTAGTTGAATAGACATTCTGCACCATATCGTTTGACTTTTTGCATTGTCAACAGGCAGCACACGTAGTTACGGGTTTTCTCTAGTAAGTGTGAATGAGATGTACTTCAGCTGGATAGTGTCAGAATGTCACCAATCTGACGTCATGTCTCTAACATATCCCTGCCAAAGGCTGTTTGCCAAGCTCCAGACTTACCAAGTCCATCTGTCAGCATCCGTAAAGCTTGCTTTTAGACCTACTGTCGTCTATTGACTTTACTTAAGAGTAGGAGTCAGGGCTCTTGTGTTCATTTGAACGCCTCCAGAAGCCTTCTGTCCCTGTTGCTTCTAGTTGATGGAAGTCTGTCCAATAGTAGAGCTTACAAATGAGCTTCTTCAACAGGTTAGACCTCTATCTGTATAGAGTAGTATATTAAAAAAATTTATTCTTTACATTCCTTATTATGCATATTTTTGTATTAAGTCTGCTTTGACTGTTGTCTTACTTAGCAGGTTATGTGTCTTTGTGTGGAGGTCTGTCATAAATGAGACAAAATATTTAAGCTCCTGTTAAAATATTTAAGCTCCTGACAAAATATTTAAGCTCCATTCAGTGTTGTGCACATATGCTGTCCATTAAGAGTTAGTGAAAGTAATGATCTGGGTTGTTGTGCAGTTCCATTGTTTAATGTTTAATGCTTAATGCTGTGTTAAATTGGATTGGTTGGGTCCAGCAAAAAGCATCATATAACAAAATTTGATGGTCAAGCAAGTGTTTTTAAAATACTTGTTGGTATGGTTTCTTGACTAGGATTGCAGACTTCTATAGACTCTGGCCCTTCTGTCAAGCCTACAGCTGCACACATGAAAATCACCTCTTTCAGGGTGTTGTCTGTGTGAGGCCACTGGCTTTGAAAATGTGCTGACACTTCTTCAAATAAATTTTGTGAGCCTTTTTAAAGGCACTGTAGAATCTGCAAAATCGCAGGCTGTCTTCCCAGCCATTTAAAGCCTTCATGCTTGCTGGGTAAATGGAGTATTATATTGTGTATATAGCATATTTTGAATCTCTCACAGTAATAAGAATTATCTAATTATCCAAACCAGACGTGGACAAATCATAAATTTGTTAGGTGGTTCACCATGCATGTAAAAGCGCCAGTGTGCTTGCCCAGTCACATTTTCGGCTGGAATCTGTAGCCTAGGCAACCTTATTGGTTAAGCTAAAATGTGATCGCTAACATATAGTAATAACTTATGGTGAGTTAGCTAGTCAAGTGCATTAATACAGACTAAGGGATACAAATATAATTATCATTATACATTTTTAAGGTAACACAGTGTTTGTGTCCTTGACAAAGTCATTCAGCTGGCCAATGGGATGTGAGGTAACTGAATAGTTCTATTACAATTTTGCACCTCACTTTATTTGCTCTAAATGAAGATTGGGGGGGGGTACTTAATGGTCATTATAATTAATCTGCCAAGTAAGGAGTGGATTTGTGGCTTTCCTGTTATGGGAAGAACTGACTAGTAGGTGGGAATTGGTGCAAAAAAAAAAAACAATTTGGGGAGAAAATGGTGGTCATAAAAATGTCTTTCTTTTCTGGTTGTTAAACTTGCTCCTCTGCCTGGCATCTCTCTCTTTTCATGAATAATTAAAATATTTTATTTTTTAAATGAATAGTCCAAACACAAAAATTGTTTGTCGTGGGTATCTTATTTTTGGTCCATTCATGCAAACATCATCCCGTAACTGGCAAAAGCCAATTACAAATACAAGCTTCACAGCATCATGAAGGCTTGGCTAAGAAGGCATATGGACCATTTCACCTCAAAGCCTAATTTCTTCTCATGGTTGAGCAGCGAGGTCTTTTGTAGCAGTGGCCATGTCTTGCCTGATTAGCTGCAAACCTCTGGAATGGCTGGTTTTATGTAAGGGGATTAGAGACGCTCCTTTATTACATTTAGACTTGGCATTCCTGTTTTTAAGAAGCTAGTCTTTAGCAGCAGGGGTCAGATTAGCACACTACTATAAGAGTGAAGGTACCCTGTAACTGTGCAGTCAAGGTCAATAAAATCCTGTTAGATTTTCAGATGAATGGAAGGGGCGTTATTGCTCCTGTATAGCTCTAATATAACTAATGAATTTAATAAAAATGTGTTGTTTGAGTGGAATATAGATGAGTCTGATAAGTTCTTTTAAAATGTGATAACCTCTGGGGTATTCAATCATCCAGCTACTCCTTGCAAAACAAAGATTTAAATGCATCAACCCTCAGTTGATAATGGACTAATAACACTTCTTATAGTGCAATCTGGAGTTTTACTGAATGGTTAGCACCAGCGTTTGGTCCTCTAGAATAGAGATGAGGAATCATTGACAGTTTAGAAAGAGGTATGCGAAATATGGATAAACGATATTACAGACATGTCAACAAAACTACCTTCCATAGTTTCAAAGAGGAAGGCAGTGGCAGCTGTATGTAGTAAAGACTGAATGAGGCTGAAAATTGGGGGATGTTTCCTGTGGGCACGGAGTCCATGATTCTCACATGAGTGCTATCAGCAGCCTTTTCTGACTGGGAACAGGAGGGACAACAGCATGGCTTACAACCAGAAAAGCAGATGCAGCACCATGTTATCCTATAATCTAGTGGATATTTGGGATTTAAGTAGTCAAGTACTTTTATTTCTAAAATAAACTATTATGTGGCCAATTTAATATACAAAGTATATTTTCCTTACATATTACATCTTAAATGTTTCAGGTTTGTTTTTATTTAAGCTTGAATCCAGTCAAGTCCATAGCAGCACAAGGCAAAATTAGAAATTAGGATTGGCTTCCAATCAACTTTTATTTAATCAATTTATTTTATTTATTACTATTGTGTGCTACTCCATAGTCTATAATATAATACCATTATAGAACCTACCTAGTCTGTTACATGCCCAACACTCAGCAGCACAGTCGCACTCCTCAAGATGAACCCAAAGATTCTTCTACCTTCATTTCAAGCTGTGTGCAAGAGTTGTCTGAAAGAAGCCCTTCCAGTCTATATGCACAATAACAAGACTATAGAGGGAGTATATTCAATTCAATTTAATTTTATTTGTATAGCGCTTTTTACAATAGACATTGTCTCAAAGCAGCTTTACAGAATAAACAGAGAGAAACAGATAAATAGAATTTATCCCAACTGAGCAAGCCACTGAGTGGCGATGGTGGCAAGGAAAAACTCCCTAAGATTTTTAAGAGGAAGAAACCTTGAGAGGAACCCGACTCAGAAGAGAACCCATCCTCATCTGGGTAAAACAGATAATGTGGAAAAAAATTAAAATAAAATTCTGCTTGGCAGCATGTCCAACGATCCATCTACAAGTGTCTCCAAACATGTTTGATATTACAGGAAGAGAACCCCAAATTAATGCAGTTACACATCATTGTAGCATTTTAGAAATCATGTATACATGTATATCATGTGGCTGTAAAACCATGGAGCCTTGACTTTCATTTTTAAAAGTTTAGTGCAAAAGAATTTTTCCCCCTACATATACTGTACCATTTGTCAAACTAACATTATATGCAAACCAATGAACAGAAACAATGGATATCTTATCTATCCAACAACTGGATACAAGCTCTGTTGTTCCAGCAGCATGATTTCTGTGATTTCAAATGCATGCAGATGACTGATTTGGCACTTTCTGCTATTTCATAGAGGCAAGACTGGCATATCAAGTTCATACAGTATCCAACTGCGAGTGGGAAATGCTGAAATACACCCTGCAGATCAATCCTGCGGTCTTTATATCCCATGAAAACACCTTCCTTTGCTTGCATGTTTGAAAGCTGAAGTTGCTGAAAGAAGAAGAGCTATCATATCACTAACCCACGTGTCTCTGAGGATGAACATTAATCATGTTGTGCCTGATTGAGCGATGTAGTGTGTTCATGGTCATACATGCACAGAATCGTTCAGCCATAGTGCGTTGCTGCATTTGTAAATCACACTTGTTTAAGTAGGGATTTGTTTGGTGACAGCTTTCTTCCAAGGTCACCTTCCAGTTCAAAGGAAGTCTTTTTGGTGAACAAAACACCAAGCCTATCACAAGGTTAAATCAACAGCATTGCAGTGAAAAGGTCAGTTTCTCTCACCGAGATGGTTTAAATTGACTATATCATGAATGGCTCATTGTGTCAGTTAGTTTTCTTTTAGCATAGAAATTCCTTTTTCTTCTTCTTCTTCTTCTTCTTCTTTCCCCCACTATACCGAATACTTAATTGTGGATGGTATAACAGTGTTGAAAGAAATTATTACTTTGGATGCTAAGGGCATAATAGATCTGAGCAGGGGATGTTCTCTCAATATATAAAAGGTCCCCCTAGGCAACAACCACTGTCTGTGTGTATGTGTGTGTGTCTGTGTGTGTGTGTGTGTGTGTGTGTGTGTGTGTGTGTGTGTGTGTGTGTGTGTGTGT
>JAOUWY010000071.1:13658512-13669700 GCA_025728095.1 Prietella phreatophila | reverse complement strand
AAACCCCCCCCCCCCCCCCCCCCCACACACACACACATATCCATGCACTTATTCTCACATGGGGGAAATATTGTGTAATCTACCTACTGCATGTTTTTGGGCAGAGAACTGGAGGAAACCCACAAGGTCATGGGGACAAGATGTGAAAATCCACACAGACAGGACCTTGAGATCACTTGCTATGCCATGGTATGCTGCCCTTCCTTCATGTTTGCTAATGTTACCATGATATATAATGAGAGGAACATAATAAGAACTGTTACGGGATTAACAAAAATGTCCAGTGGTGTATCAATTTTGTACCATTAGCATCTGGTCATGTAGAGTTTCAGGAAATCTTTCATCAGCACTCAATGACACATTTGATGCCTACTATCCATCCTAAATAGTATCCAAGATTAGAATTAGTGTGTCCCAAATTGTAGTATGTTGAAATGAGAATCTCTAAGGTACCTGGATGGTCTGTTTCCGGTAGATTTTTTGAAGTTTGGATCCATGGAGTGACAGCCGTAACTAGGCAACAATGTTCTCTTCCCTTACATGACGTGTTAACATGTGCCAGTACTTGCATACTCTTTTGCCACGCACTAAAATGTATGTACTTTTTCTTCACAAAATGAGTGCATACTTTTAGTGCATAGTATAAGTAGGCGGATTGGGATGAAGCAATAATTTGTTAGGCAAACTTCTATAATAAATCAGACATGTCACCAATAGCAGGCTTTTGACAAACTGTAAAAATAAGCCAATACTTTTTTGAGACAGATGTTCGCTGTTTATTTAACTGACTTCATAACACCTGAGGTATCGTCTGCTTTTACACTGTCTGACACATTTTCAAGGCCTGTAGGATCTTGTAGCATGGTAGATTCCAGCTTGAGGGAATCACTGCAACCTTGCTGCTAATCCCCAGAATACACTAGAACTTCTGAGGTTAACACATGAATTGGTGTGTTAATAAACTTAAATATAGATGTAGTTGTTGTGTATCTTTATGTACTGCAGTTTCAAAGGTTCATCATAATTGAGAATACATCATTAACTTCACCTTGGCATTAACTCAAACTGGTCATTATTCAGTATATGTAAAATTCATTGCCTGTCCATTAGCTGATTTCAAGTGAACTGAATGTTAAGAGGCATTAAAAAGTTGTGGAACTGTCTTGAATGAGAACTGCACAGTTACTAGACAAGATCCAATTTTGTATTTCCTGTACACTCATTACGTGAAATAAAAATGAGACTCACATTGCATGCTTCCTTGGGCAATTCAGATTTTTTTGCTCAGATCCGTCTCTCTTGATGGCACACATTTGTAATCTCAAGTGACCCATATCTTTAATTACAAAGCTCCTGGGCAATTGTTCAGTTAGTTCCTTCCAGTTTAGCTTGAATCAAGTCCCCAAATATCAAGTCAGTCACCTATTTCCTTATCCTTCCATTGAATACAGTCACTGCTGTTGCTGTCCTTCATTGTTGGTTTGCAGTGCTGCTGACTCTGAATGATGACGACGACAGTGCATTACCGTTGGGAAAATGCCACAGGATTTCCAGTCTAAACGTTCTCATTTATGGCGCATGGCCACCTATTGGATATGTATCTGAATTAGAACCGCATATGAAAGTGGCTTAGGTCTGATTTAAAGTACTTTCTTCACACAGTCCTGAATAAATCAGATCTCTGACACGGTCATTTGTCTAATTTGTGTGTTACTTGTGTAACTTCATCCTGGTAGTGTGAACGTAGTCAGAGACATTGCAGCATGTGGCCATAGCAACAGGAATATGATCGAGATTTAAGGTGTGTTGTGCTTTATAGGTTGTTATTTCCTTTTTTTTTTCTTTGTTGTGTAGCCTTTGTTTTTCAGCTCCTAACTGTTCTATATTATGAGCATTTCACGTGCTGTGATAGATTAGATACATGAACAAAATACACTGCTTTGATGTTTATAGTCCTTATGTGAAGCTTGTGTGGACCAGTCAGCAATGTTTAATAGGGAAAGCTCCTACACAGTCCTCAGAAGTACCTACCCTGGAGCAGGAACTCGAAAAATGACCATGCTTTCAGGAAATGCAATCAGCTCCTGAGGTTCCTGAGTTTGTGAAATATCACCTAGGCTCCTAAAAGAGGGTTTTTACAGTTTTTCTACTACTCTTGAGTGTTATCTTTGCCCCGATGCCTGGTTGCACCAGTGAGACCAGAAGAGGTATGGACAGGATTGAGTGACTGACCTGATGCAGTCAAAGAGATGTTAAAAGATGGAAATCACCATTTTGGGCAGGATTAAGAAAAATTAAACAGGAAAAAAGAGAGGAGTCAGTGAGAGGTGAATATTTTAAATTTCTCTAGATGCTCCCACATACATGTATGTTCTGAGCATCATTATACCTCCTGTATGAATCAATATCACATAACATTGATGTTTTAAGAATAATGAAAATGTTGAGTTTAAATCCCAGAACTTCCGTGCTGCCTCCGTTGGGCATCTTAACTGTCAAGCACACCTCAAGGGTGCAGTATCATGACTGATGTTTCTTTCTTAACTGGATATTTGCTGTACCGGGACCATGTGTTTATGTATACTGGCAGTAAAGCTGAATTAAATTAATTAGAGAGGAAGAAATCCACCCTTATATAACACATTATTGCACATTATAGCTGACGTGATCTTCAGTGGCATCCAACGTTTATTTTCTAATGAAATTCTGAGTTTACTTTTTCATCAACACATCAGTCTATCTTCATTTTGGTTAACAGTTTCCTACCCACAGTGCCATTCTATTACCTGCTGATGATGCCAGTGGGATTTGTCCCCTTCTTAATGTCAACCTAACGAGTGATGCAACAGCGCTTTAGTCCTTTCGTCTGTCCAGTTCTTTCACCTCCTCGTCTGCACACTTTGTTTAAATCGATTAGCTTCCAAAGCTTTCAAAACGTTCTCGCTGTTACCACCATCCATGCCATCATACCTCATAGATCACAAACTAGCTGAGCCAAGTCTCTTCCATACCTCAGTGCAACTGCATTGCATTCTGGATATTTGAGTCCAGCGTGTGCACTAATTCTATATTTCTCATTATTATGACATTAAAAAGGCCGAGTGGAAAAAGAAGTTCTCACTCTTTTGTTTTAGAATTTTACAGTGAAACCTTGTTGTTATCACTTATTTTTCAGATGTAAAAAGTTTTCTCTACTACTGCATTAGCAGTCCTCCGGTGTCCTCCTTACATACGACTCCTAACCCTAATATGTTTACATAATCCAGGAGACACTTGAACAGTGATCTGCTGGACTTGTTTCCTTACGGAAGGTGTGGAGCAGTAGATTTATGCTGGGCTGTAGACCTTAAGAGCCTGTGGCTTTGTTCAGCTTGTGGCGCCTCAGTGCGGGTGTTTGTTTGGTTAAGACCCTTTGCTAGAGCAGGAAAGGGGAGAGACAGTCTCTGTTGGTGCACCTTGACCAGCCCTTACGTCATCACCACCAGATGTTGGCTATTAATTATAACGCTGAAACTGCTTCACCTTTCCTGAGGCTGAATTGTTACAAGGTGATGATATGTACTGTGATCAATTGAGTGAAAATTACAGGATATGTGTATTTCTAGTTCAGCTGAAGCCTAAGATCCTACTTCAGTGTAGATTTAAGCAAACTGATGTCATATGTACAATCTAAAGTCCGTATAACAATTCCTGTCATTTCAAAGCTTTGGCAATGCTGTAACGGCCGTGCCAGATGAATTTAATTGAATGTTGAAAATCGACCTTAAATATTATCTCAAATACACTGACTCTTATTTAATGTTTCAGTAATTCAACTTGACATTTAGACTCAGACTCCGAGTTCCAGAAAGCACCCCACTCTGTAAACACACTCGCACAACGGTGCTCTCCAGAGCTCGATGGAGGAAAACAGCAGCTCAAGGCCACAAGGCCGTTCTCCGCTCTCGCCTCAAAACAGATGCAATCTGTCCACTTGAGGGAATGCAGGAGACAAGATGGCTTCCTGAGGAAACAAAGCAGAATGGAGAGGTCGTAGGAAAGGGACCTCGACCCTTGTGGATCTCTGTAAGCCAGCTTCACAGCGCTTCCTCAGGAAGACGATATGACTCACAAGGCTCATTTTTCGGTTCCGTCCTATTGATTTTAGCCCAACTTATTCTTTTAGTTCTCAGCTAACCCTAACAAACAAAGTTGATGTGATTGGGCACGCTTTAATTTGTTTCATTTTAAGTTTCACAAGTTTAAATGTTAAAAAAATGAAGGAATTCGAGAGGGAATCTTAAGTATCTGCCCATGTGTTTACAGCACAGCTAAATATCCTTAGGAGATATTCAGATTTGGGCTCAGGAAAGCACTGGCTCTTTGTTCCTGATTCTGTGACTCAGTGTTAACCTCCCGCTCAGCCTCGACCTCTCTCTTTCTCTCCTACTCGTTCTGACACATGCTTCAAGAAAAGCACATATCTCATCTGTGAGTCACATCATAAAATGTAATCAAGCGCTGTTTGAATCGGACCGTGTCTTTTACTGGTTTCATATGTCCAGTCCAAATCAGATATGGTCATTTAACAATGATTGAGATACAGATTGATATACAGATTGAGATACAGATAGGTTTTGTGGTTGACAGATGAAAATAAAATCGAAGCAAACCTTAAAATTTTGCATCATGTTCTTTATCCTTTATAGTAAAGGTGAACTTTGGAAACTTTCTTTCTGGTATAATCGAGAGTGCATCTCCTGAGTCTGCTATTTTTTTCAGTTAGCAAATAGTGATATATTTTTTTTAAGAAAAAAAATAGAAACAGATAAGTTGAAAGGGAATCTGGCAGAGCTTAAAGATTTAACAGCATAATACATTTAGTGTGTTTTAAAAAGGAAATGTTACTACATTCATTTAGTTCACTTAATGAGTCTAACGCACGCTGCCTCTCTGGACCAGGAAATGGCGTAGACATTCTACTACATTTTACTTGGTAAATACCTCAAGGGGTCTTTCTTCTTTCTTTTGTCTTTTTTTCTGTCTTCATGTCTGTCTGTCTTTCTCTGTCTTTCTTTTTTCTGTCTGTCTGTCTTTCTTTTTTCTGTCTGTCTTTCTTTTTTCTGTCTGTCTTTCTCTCTGCCTGTCTGTCTTTCTTTCTGCCTGTCTGTCTTTCTTTTTTCTGTCTTTCTTTCTTTTTTCTGTCTGTCTTTCTTTCTGTCTGTCTGTCTTTCTTTTTTCTGTCTGTCTTTCTTTCGTTCTTTCTTTCTATCGGTCTTTCTTTATTCAATCTGTCACTCTTTCTTTTTCGTGTCTGTTTTTCTTTCTTTCTTTCTTTCTTTCTTTCTATCTGTCTTTCTTTCTTTTTTCAATCTCTCTCTTTCTTTTTTATGTCTTTCTTTCTTTCTTTCTGTCAGTCTGTCTTTCTTTTTTTCTGTCTGTCTGTCTTTCTTTTTTCTGTCTGTCTTTCTTTCTTTTTTCTGTCTGTCTTTCTTTCCGTCTGTCTGTCTTTCTTTCTGTCTGTGTCTTTTTTTCCTGTCTGGCTTTCTTTCATTCTTTCTTTCTATCAGTCTTTCTTTTTTTCAATCTGTCTCTCTTTCTTTTTTCTGTCTGTTTGTCTCCTTTTTCTGTCCATTTTCTTTCTGTCTTTCTTTCTTTCTTTCTTTCTTTATATCGGTCTTTGTTTTTTTTCTGTCTGTTTTTCTTTCTTTCTTTCTTTCTTTCTATCTGTCTTTCTTTTTTCTGTCTGTCTCTTTTTTCTGTCTGTTTTTCTTTCTTTCATTCATTCTGTCTCTGTCTTCCTTTTTTGTCTGTCTTTCTTTTTTCTGTCTGTTTTTCTTTCTGTCTGTCTTTCATTCTTTCCCTAGGTCTTTCTTTTTTCTGTCTGTCTCTCTTTCTTTCTTTTTTCTCTCTGTCTGACTGTCTTTTTTCTTATGTTGCAGCTTGTTCTCATGAGATATTAAACTGTCTGCATATGTGATTTTGTAATCAAAATTAAAATATGAAATATCCATGATATGCTCTCTATTTTTAAAGTCAGTAGATTAGATTCTACACACTCTAGGGTGAAATGTCTTCCGTTTCTGATGTCAGATGGAGTTTGACAGCTCTTGATGAGCAAGGCAGAAGGTGTTCATCTCTTATGATATGCAGTCTGATTTTGTGGAATTTCTTGTCTAAGTGCTGTGAGTCTCTAATAATGTCTGGAATGTCAGTTTATGGATGAGAAAAATATATCTGAGTAAAAAAACCCCATTGCACTACACTCTTAGGGGGAAAAGGTTTCTGAAATATTTTTGGAAAGGGAAGGGTTCAAACTAAAGAACAATCAAGGATATAGGTAAAAAAAATTTACTAAGCATATATGAAGTCATGTAAGTTTAGAGAAAGAACCACAACCAGGCCTTTGAGGAAAGACCCTTTACTTTTGGCTTTAGATTGTGTTCTACTTTACTTGTAGGTCACTTTGGATAAAATAAATCTACAGATTGTTGCACACAGAACAGGAAAGTTAAATGTATTCATATACATTGTGCTAGGCCTCTTTACTTGGGCCCCAGTAGAAATGCTGGCTGTACAACAATGAATTGATTCAAATCAATTATTTAATTCGCTTCATGAATGCTTCTCCCAGAGGAGCAACATTTTACAGTTCATCTGATTTTGTTTGGCTCTCTACTGTGTTACACAGACAGTACTGAATTACAGTTTGATGATGCCAAGTATGCCAATAATGGTAAAAGCTTATAGAGGCCCTGATAGGATTACCACATGATACTGGGCTTCCTTGAGACATCAGTGATGTGTCTTTGTAAAAGCTTTTTATTTTTTTTTAGTCTCCAAGAACATCCCAAATTATGTTCACAAACAGAAGCCAAGTTGCACAACATGCATCTCTGATTCACATGAGCCAAGCTCTCAGCAGGGGGCTTTAAAAATGACTTAATCAGTTCATTCCTAATTTTGGCAAGACAAGGTCATCAGGGAATGGTGTTTAAATACAATTAGACTGATGAAATTTCAGCATTCAGGATGACAATATTACCACTTTGGCATGTGCAAGGAACTTCATAGAACACATATTCGATTGGGTTAATCCAACTTTATTACCTTCCTTATGATCCACACAGATGTATTTAGAAAGTCTAACTGAGGTAGTATTGGAGCATAACACAGAAACCCATTCAATCATCACAGAATGGATGAAGCAGCCCATCAGGGGGAAATGAAATCAGAGCCTGTTGCCCAAATGGCGAGTCGATAGGCATGCACTAACACAACCTTCTTTGTTCTTGCATGCCTACATCATAAACACATCTGGTCCATATTTGAGCTTCCTGTGCCAGGATCAGTCTCTAGCAGCCCAGGAGTTTATCCCTAGTGGTGTTTTTAAGGACATTTTACTGTTGTATCTCTTAAAGCTCTGCATGGCTCCACACTCCATCAACACATGAGCACACAAGCAACTATAAAATTCACTCAATTTTTAGTTTTAGCTAGATTTATTGATTTAATTCTTTTTTTCTCTCTCTCTCTCTCCAAAAATGCTTTTTGTACACCTGGTAAATTTCCAAATCCTCCCTTGCCCCTTACACAAACATGACCCTCCCCTATGAAAATACATACTTGTATGTATCACTAACACCAATGACACAAAAGGGTTGAACCTCTCTGTTATATAACAATAACTGGTGTCAATATTCAAAGTATTTTTCTTTAGTCAAAGTGCTGTTGCTTTGGCACCTGGTACCAGGCAATTTTTCATGACTTCTTTTAGACAAAAAGCTCATGGTGTATATACATAACTTTCCCATGGTGCTCTTTCAAACCGTGTATACATTATATTTAAGATAATCTATGAGTAATAAAATGGTGCATACTATATACTGTATTTTGTCATTTTCTATTAAAAAACTGGACTAAAATCCATTTTTACAGTTCCCTAGTTGTCAGAACACTGCTATAACCCATTAAACTTTCTGTAGTATTAATATCTGGTCAGATTGTTTGCTAAATATTTATGTCTGTTTGTTTTGAATGACCTGGTGGTGCAGTGTTACCACCACATAGCTCCAGAGTCAAGTCTCAGAGTCAGAGTGAGGTCTGTCCATGTGGAGTTTCACATGTGGCCTTTGTATCTGTGCCAGTTTACTCTGGGTTCTCTGGATTCCTCCCACTGTCCAGAAACATGCCAATAGGTGGATTGGCTACACAGAATTGCCCCCTAGCTGAGAATGAGGGTGAGAACATGTGTGTGCATGATGCTCTGCGTTGGACTGGTGTTCGATCCAGAGTATATTCCTGCCTCATTCCCAGGATATGCTCTAGATCTGCCTTGACCCAGCCCATGATCAGGCGTTTTTTGAAGATGAATGAGTGTATTTCTGTCAATCACAACACATATCCGGTCTTAACAGTCATTGCATGGCTTTGTAACAATTGAGTTTCCTTTTTTATTTGCTGTTATGATTAAAACACATTCTAATCAGAGTCCAAGCCAAAGCAAACCATAAAAATGCACAATAAAAATAGTGTAGCTTGACTGGGCCCTGTAAAACATTTTCACAACAGTAAAGCGTTGTAAAAAGAATGACACCTTGGCAGACGTAGCTTGGCAACGTGTACAACATCGTTTTAAGGTTTCCACAGTGATTACAGGTAGATGCTGAAATACAAGGCTGATTTAAATGTATACAAGATAAATAACATCTTTATTTTAATTAGGAAAACAATGTGCAGCTTTAATGAGAAACATAGTAATCATAGCAATAATCTACTTGGCAAAATATCTCTCTTGTTTTAATGCCAGAGGCACAAAACTTGTTTTGCTGCTACACATAAAACCCTGCATGTATGCGTATTAACCAAAATATGTGACTCATAGGAACAACACAACAACAAGTCGTCGGGCCACTTAAATCAGAAGGCTCTTTTCCCCGTAAATAAAGAAGTAGAAAACTTGAAAATGTTATTCAGACATCGGGTTTCTTACTATATGAGTGTGGTTAGGTTAGTACCACTTGTCTGAAGGACTCTGCTACTGTAGAGATTATTTATGAGCCCCTACTCTTAAAAGTGATTGTGGATACGCTGCATGTGACAGCTTGTTGACCCATGGGGTCTTACCTGTGTGAGAGGAATGGAAGTATAGCTTTAGTGTGTGTTTAGAGGACTGCAGGTCTGCACTGTGTCTGTGGTCTGGCTGGCTCTTTTATCAAGACACACTCCAAACGCAAAGCCTTACTTTCACTCACACTCACTAACAGACACCATTATTTAAGAGCTGTGTTTTTTAAAAGCCCAGAAGGTGAAAGTGCTAGTATTGCCTATTAAATCAGAATTGTAGTTAAACAAATATTGTGGTTTGAATCCTTTACTTTTACTCACAGGTGGTAAAAGTACCCCCGTTCTTTACACAAGTAAAAGTGCAATTACTCATGTAAATACATTTTCTTGGAAAACTTGAATTGCATCTACAAATGAATAGCTTCATAAAGATTCATAAAAGGTAAAATAATACAGTGATTCGAATTCCTGATGATAACACCTTTTTCAGCAATGAATTTATGAACATGGGAACATTTTTGCTAAAACCAAGAACAGCTTTATTCCTAATCTCTCAATGTTAGCCAGTATGATAATAATTCTGAGTATATAAACTAGCTAAATGCTAGACTGTAGCTTTCATGACACAAACAGTCTTAATCAGCACAGAGTGTACATAGCAGCAGATAGATTACAGTGAGAGGTATTAGGAATCATTCTTCATGTCACATCAGTTGAAATTTAGATTTGTTAGGAATCAGATCCAGTCAGATCCAGTCTGATGCTTAAGTCAATGCATTACTTTACAAACAAGTGATTATAAAGAAAATGAGTGTGTATTTAAATGCATATATACCTAAGTATATATATTTTTTCAAATGTGAGTAAAGGGCAAAATTATTAGATAAAAGAAAAGCTCAAGTATATTGAATACAGTAATAAAGTAATTGTACTTTGTTGCTTCCCACCTTTGTTTTTAACATTTACCACTTTATTACTCCAGTATGTACTGTACATTTTTATAAACAAAGCAAATCTGTGTGAAATTCTGTAATACAAATTTTAATTAAATTTTATTTGACTGAAAATGGAAAATGTTTATGTGATTCTCTGTGAGCTCTGAATTTAATGAAAGGACATTTGCTTTTTCATCCTGTAATATAATTTTAGAGCTACTCTCATGTTTTAGATCTCATTTGAAATTTCACATAAAGGGTAGAGGAAGTAATCCATCCACACAGGACATACATATTATAAATTTCGGGGAAATTAAAAAAATCTCACGGATTCACCTGTGAAATACATGTAGAGAAGTTGTTTGATTATGAATAATCTTCTAATATGAAAAATAGCTCAAATGTTGTCATGTAATTTTTTGCTAATAAATGATTGCAAATACATTAGGGATGGGCGATATGGACTTAAAACTATATCTCGATATTTTCTTGTATTTATTGCTATTGATAATGATATCAGTGACAGTATAAATATAGTATCATTCACCACTGTTTTTGGCTTTGTGTAAGTCGCTTTGGATAAAAGCATCTGCCAAGTGAATAAATGTAAATGTACAAGTGACAGCTGCATGCAGTCTTGAGAGTCTCAGAAACACAAATATTGATCTAAGAGTAAAACTGATTTTCTGAAACCATACCAGTTCCAGATTGTAGAGGTAGCTCCTCGTTTAGCGATAAACTCCTCCTTAGCTTCACGTCCGCCTTTGGTCGTACATCGCCGCACACAGAAATCTACTATCAACTAGGCTTTATCGTTATTATCGTGAGAAGACTAATTCTTATTGTGCAAAGAATTTCTACCAGTTTATCCCTAACCCTATACTCTGTCATAATATACAGTCATCAACATCCACCCCCAGCTGTTTCCATCCATGGGTCCCATCATGTCATGAGAGCGTTTGTGTACCAGAGGACAAAGCAAGTCCAACTTTTTTCTCTTGTGCATGCCGTTTCAGTTGACATTTTCTGAAAATGGCACAGCTCTGAACTCACACGGCGCTCAGCAGTCTTTGCATGACGAACAGTCGACAGGCTGCCAAAAACATCAGTGGTATGTTACTACTGAGAGAGCGCAACTGAGAGAGAGAGAGAGAGAGAGAGAGAGAGAGAGAGTGCAACTGAGAGAGAGAGAGAGAAAGAGTGCAACT
>JAOUWY010000071.1:13641596-13656769 GCA_025728095.1 Prietella phreatophila | reverse complement strand
CCTTCTTTGCTCATATTTACCAAGGGTGCCAGTATTATTAGAGGGCACTGTATTTCTTTTTGCCAAGATGTATTTTTTTGCAGGGCATGTGCTGTGAGGTTCGCCTAAACAATGAGTTTTCATCAGAGACGCAAATAAATTCTCACCATGAATGGCTGTTCAGTGACATGCCTCGGAAATGGAACATTTGGTCTGTGGGTATTGCTCTGCTATTGTATGTTTCTGTTACGGGCCTTTTTTGAATTCAGTTAAATTTTATTTAAATTGTATAGCACTTATATAGATGTTGTTACATAGCAACTTTACAGAAATCCAGATGTGGATTTAAATCCCTAATAAGCAGGCCAGCAGCAACAGTGAGAAGGAAAAACTCCCTGAGATGGCAGCGGAGGAAATTAAGAGGAACTCATTCTCTTCTGGGTGACCCCAAATAGTGAGATTATAAATTATTATAGTACACAGTTCTAGTAAAGTACATGCAAACATTACTAAGTATGTTGAAATGCTGTTCAGTATAAGCTGATTGGGACACGTAGTGTGAGCACAGGACACAGTCTTTCAGTCTTTTTTTTTTTTTACGCCATTTGGCAAATTCCCACATCTAGAGTGACTTACATTTATCTCATTTATACAACTGAGAAATTGAGGGTTAAGGGCCTTGCTCAAGGGCTCAACAGTGATAGCTTGGCAGTGCTGGCGCTGGAACTCCTGACCTTCTGATCAGTAACCCAGAGCCTTTAACCACTGAGCCACCACTGCCCCAGTCTTTATGATTACAGGTCCAGATCTGCAGTATCCACATGAGAAATTCAAGCATTTTGACATTCAACTAATTCATGAGAACTAATTATAACCATTTTCTTGTAGAGTTTAAAATTCTATTTAAAAATGCTGAAAAACCCTAACAAGCTTACAGTACATTACTTAATTTAGTCTATCTGTGTTTATATAACAAAAATGGTCTCTGTCACTAGGCGAGGGACACCCTGGACGGGGTGCCAACCCATCTCTAGGTAGAATCGCACACTACAGACAATTTGGAAACTGGAGTAGCCAGAGGAAACCCCAAAGCACGGGGAGAACATGCAAACTCTGGGCACACAAGGCGGAGGCTGGATTCAAACCCTTAACCCTAGAGGTGCGAGTCCAACGTGATAACCGCTTAGTCACAGTGCACCCCGTATACAATATAATGACGGTAAAGATAAGAATGGTTAGAGACAGGGTTTGCATGCTTGTTCAAATTTGTCATTAGACCTTAAAAGTGGTTCATCAACATGAGTAGTGGAAGTATTCCCACGTGCTGGTGTAAACCATTTCTAATGTACCCGAAAATTCAATGATTTAATCCAGCCTGTTAAAATGGTCATGGTGAGGAATTGGATCTAATGACTTTTCTGTCTGTTCAGACTCGGTCTAACTGATGCCAAGTATGTGGTAAGGGAGTGCTGAAGACCACAGCTGGTATATGAAACACTTTATATGCTCTGATAATAATGTTAATATGTGTCACATGTCACAAGCCATGCGGTCAGATCTTGGACCACCTATGCACAATTCTTTCACATAAACTTGCAATTATGGCTGACCACTAGGGCTGCAACTAACAATTCTTTTGATAATTGATTAATCTGTCGATTATTTATTCGATTGATCGATTAGTTGGGTTAAAAGTCAATTTTTTTTGTTGTTTCACATTCTGCCCGCTGTTGTCCTGCAAACATTGTACAAATTGAAAGCTATGAAGAAGGTATTAATTGTATCTATGTAGACTATGCTATTCTTGCTATATTGAAAACAATAAACAACCGATTGTCCACAAGCTTTAAAGCAGAAGTTAAATCACTATATTAAAAAAATACTAAAAAAGAAAAACAAAAGCACAGATTTTGTGTTAACTGGTAAGAGGTTGAATGTTGTGCAGTAACACACACATTCACTCGTTTAAACACAGTAACATGTTCCTTTATTCTGTAAATGTTTGCCACTTCTTACATTTCTATACAATTACATGTTATAACCCCATTATAGTTACCGCTCTCATAAACACAATTACTTTTGTTTCTAAATATCAGTAAATACAGCATCAAACAACATATTTGATCAAAATGAATATTTAAGTCAGAGTTCCTTTCTATTGCGCGTTGTTTGATTGACGCACATGTGTGGATTCACGGTCATTCAGTGAAGATTAACAGAGACTCGCTCGCTGTCAGGACGAGACTTCATGTAAAATGTAAATACTGGTGTAAATTTATAATGTTTACAGATAAGGATATAAAGGTAAACATGTCATTTCTGCGCTGAAGAAAACACGTCTGGAACACATTAAACCGCACGCGCATCTGTCGCCGTGTCTGACACGACGAGCCACGTTAATACGTTAATATAGAGTTTGTTTGAAGCACTTAATATAAAATATTCTCATATTTTGGACGACCCGGATCATGCACTTTTCCCTCGGCAGCACACTCTATGACCTCCGCTGTTTTTCAGATGGGTTTTATTCATCAAAATGTGATTTTCACTTTCGTGAAGTGACGTCACTGACGGAGGAACAAAAATGGAACATTTTTCATTGAACATGAACTGAAACCATGAACAGAATCGCTCTAAAATTAAAAAAAATTATTAACTGGCTAATAAAGTCATTTTTCTGTTCCAGTACGATTTCCAGACAGTATAGCCTAAATGCAACCACGTTCCCAACAGGCATAAATTCCTGTCCTGCACACCCGGCTACAGGGGGATATAACACCAGATGGAGCGATGGCAGGAAAATCTGTAGAAAGTACTTTTTACTATGATTCTTCAAGCAACAAATGAACCTGAAAGGAAGAATGCTATGAATACAATGTAATATATAAAAAACAAATTTATTACATTTATTAAAACTGTATTTAATTTACTTACATTTTATTTAATTAACACATTTCGGATTGGTTACAGTGTTTTGTTTAAACCCTAGGTTTCCTATAAGCAGAGTAGACTAGCATATGTAAAGAACCGTTTTTTAATCTAACCGATTTCAAACTAAAGAGGGGGAGCAGAGCACTGGCACAGGAATGTTAAACTATTTTGTCTGTTCAAAACAAACCAAAATGAAAAAATATATATTTTCTAATTCCTGGCCGTAATAACATCCAGGGATTCTGTAGCAGTAGGAGTTTAAAGATTTTTTAATTGCTTTCTTTAAGGTATAGTCATCGGTTTTGGCAGAGGGTAACTGAAGCTAGCTGTATTTAAACGTGAATAAACAAGCAAACAGTAACAACCTGCCCCTTTAGCATTCAATCCAAAAAACACACTGCAACATTAGTTGGAAGTTGGAAGTGGTTTTTTTGTTGTTGTTTTTCTCTCCTGCACAGGGCCTCGTCCAGGGCCTCCACAGTGATGCGATCTTCTCCTCTGAGCAGATATTCAAGTGAATCTGCCAAAAACTGAAGAGAACTAAAATATTATTTAACATGTTCTGACCTAAAAACCACTGACCCCAACTTTAATAAACAGCAACATTTGGCCATGAACCAGATATGACCTCACCACGCAGCATTAATATATATCCTCTTAAATTATTTACATTCTGTACTTAGTGGACTTTATATAAAGTTACACGTTCTGAGACAGAAATGTCCACCTCAAATTAGCTCAAATAATATATTTCATAAATTGTCTTGTGATTGGCAGACGAATTCAGTGACCCCAGTACATAAGTTCATGGACTACTGGTGAACCCAGGAGATTTACTTTATCAGCTATGTGTTGTAATAACAAATGAAACATAGTGAAAACAGTATTAGAGCATGCCTGCACATGCATGCTTAGATACACATACTCTCATACACACTGGACACATTGTCATCTAGTATTTCTTTTCCTCAAACGCATTGCACACCAGGGGCCATGGTGATTAAGTGACTAGCACATTTTGCCTTGCACCTCAAGGGTTGGGGGTTTGAATCCTGCCTGTGCCAGATTGTGTGTGGAGTTTGCATGTTCTCCCCATGCTTCAGGGGTTTCCTCCAGGTATTCCAGTTTCCTCCCTCAGTCCATAGACATGCTTTGGAGGCTGATTGGCATTTCCAATTTGTCCACAGTGTGTGTGAATGTGTGTGCGATTGTGCCCTGAAGTGGGTTGGTGTCACACAAACAAACAAAAGGAGAAACGAGAACATGACAGAGAAACGAGTCAACTGAACATTGCAGGTGTGTGCTTAGAACTCTGGGGAGGGTGAGCGCATGCGTGAGCGGGAGGTATCGTTTGCAGCGGCCATGTTGGAAGTGAGTGTTGCCTCCTGGGAAATTGAGTCTTGGCAGGGCTGAGATATGACAGTTGGGTGTCCCCTGCCTTGTGCACTGTGTTCCCTGGGATAAGCTTCAGGCTCCCCATGACTCTGTGTAGGATAAGCAGTACAGAAAATGGATGGATGGATTGCACACCCCTGATAAAATCAAATAAGTTAAAGACAAATATTGTGTTAAATTATCCCTGTCCCTGTCTCAACTGGTCTTCTTCTTCTTCCTCTTCTTCTTCTTCTTCTCTCTGTTTTTCTTAGCAGTGCTACACACTAGCTTTCCTCATTTATTACTGTCTGATTCTTTTATCCTATTCATAGCCCTTCTCCGATTTCACACAGGGTTTCCTGGTGTACCTTTTATTTAGTAATCGAAGAGAAAATTGCTCAGTATTTACAGGTCTGCATGTGATTTATAAGCAGATTCAAATATAGGAAATGTTTAAAAATACATTTTGTGGTTGCATAATTGTCACCTCAGAATAATTTGTGTAAAATTGTATATTCCTCCTCATGGTCTTTTACCAGTGTGGTTCTGAAACATACTAAAAATAAATAAATAAATAAACAAAAACCTTCACTCAAAATTTAATCAAATCCAAAATAGGCAAACATTGCAAAATGTTAAATATAACAGGACATAGAGTTACAAATAACTCACTAACTACAAAGAACTCACTAACTCATTTAACACTATTATATTCAATAAATATGCATTATGGATTTTATTCCATTTTTGAATGGATGTTTTTGCTATTACTTTGGTCTAGTTCAACAAGACTGCAACTCAATAGCCTGCAAACATGTTCAATCAGAAACATACAAGAAACACATTCTGAGACAAACAGGCTTCAGCAATTAATCGACATGCATAGAGCATTTCCTTTGGTCAGCAGAGACCCCAAGTGGGATGAGTGACTGATTTCAAATCTAAGCCCAGCTGGACTCATCATGGCTCCCACATTACCCAATTTGTTTAAAGTGGATCTGGTGTTGATTCCACAGTGTGATATAATGATGTACGCATATACACTGAACCCACTACAGTACAACAAAGAAACTCACTGCCTGGTCTGTCCGCATCCATACGCCATAGTGAGGAAGTGGCAGCTGAGCTACAAACGACATCTGGGAACAGCTGGTGTTTGGACAAACCTCATTAGACATGCACATGGATAGAGTTAATATAGGGTAACAAATTATGTCATTTTTAATCCATTTTGCAATATTTTACAAAGTCACTTGTTTCCCTTTGAGAAATATGTGCAGAAGAATAGACTGGCAATATCCATCCATTTTATATAGCGCTTATCCTAAACAGGGTCGCAGGAAGTCTGGAGCCTATCGGAGGGAACGGGCATAAGGCAAGGGTGACCCTGAGCCCATCGCAACGCCATGGACTCTCAACAGATGACAGACATTTGCTTTGAATTTGATGTTGAGAAGAAACACATATTTCTTTGTCCAGTAGTCTCAAAATAATATTTTCGCTGTTGACTTTTTGTAAACAAGCCATGTTGTCATTTTACTTATAAGGCCAGAAAGGATCATTACAATTTTAAGGTTGGACAGTCTGTGAATATTATTCCCTTTCTCTTAATCGTTTATGCATGTGATTAGTTATTACAGAGGATCTGCTACAGAAGTCCCAGTATTTCATGTTTAAAAGGCTTGTTGCTGTAATGCAGACCGTTTTTTTTTTTGTTTGTTTTTTTTCCATATGTTTATCGGCTGCTGCAGTATGTTTTGGAGTGCTCAATTTGATCGTGTTGGGTTCGCATCCAGACTGTGGTCCACCAGTTCATGACCTCTGGTCTTCTGTAATTGAACTAAATACAAACCCTGTAGTTACTATGGTGTGGTCTCATTAGTGTTCACAAATGTGATATTACAGTGCAATAAAGTGATTCATCTACCATATAGAAACAAACTCCTGCAGAATGTCTGCCTATTTGATTCACGATGTGCATATTAAATGTTCTTCCTTACCAATTGTTCTTCATGCTTTCCCCCAGCATCTTAATGAGAGTAGTGATAGAAAGCTTCTGTCTCTTACCAACAAACTAATATGTGCATTGCATAATCAATAGCTCAACACATTTATGTGAATCCTGCTGTACTTATTACCAGTTTTGTCTCCTGTCTCCTGACCACTTTTAACATCTCTTTAAATCTCTGTACAATGCTAGATGCCAAACCTGTGCCAAAAACGACATACCTCACCCAATAGCTGTTGGCAGTGAATAAATTTCAGCTAGTTGTCAAAAAAAAAGAGGCTGTGTGCTTCAGTAGTGCGTTCCTTTGAGCCCGGGAGTTGTGAGGCGCTAGAAAACAAGCACTCTTTCTGTAGAGGAGAGTTGTGGGAAGTTTAGAGATGAACGGATTTGAAAAACGAGTCCCTGTGCTTAAAGGGTGTGTTGTGGCAAGAGGTGAGTTCATGCAGGAAGCATTCCTAATTGGTCAATGAACCAAACGGCACAAACCACTCCCAAATCTTCTCTTCAGTCTCACAAAGTGTTTAATATTACTCTAATAAAAGTGAAGATTTGGTTATTGATCACTTTAGGGTTCAGTTAATCAACATTGTAAAACAAAATTCATGTTTGTTGGTGGAGAGGCGTTTAAAGAGGTGGCAAATCCTATTCACTGTCTTTATGTGTTTATATTTATATGATAAGGGAAATGTTAATTGATTGAAAATATGTTTAACCCTTATGTGACAAAAATGTCCATGTCCAAAAACTGTCATAAAAATATTATATATTCATTTTTTTTCCCACTTTCACTGATTTTTTTTTTTTTTTACTAGCATCGGTTCTAATCATAATTACCAAACATTCATTCATTTTCAGAATTGTAACTCTTTAAATGCTGGTTTGTTTACATAATGCCACAGATGTTTTTTTATGAAAAAAAAATTTTAAAATAGTAATTATTTTCCATGTACTAAATGCTAAGCAGATTTTTTTTCTTTCATTATTACAGTCTATGGTATGTCAATGATTAACGACAACATTAATTTTGATGCATTCATATTTTTATGCAGTATCAGATTAAAAAAAAAACAACAACAACAATAACAAAAAAAACCATAAAGGTCCTGAGTGTAGCTATTTTGTTTATCTAGGTTAAAATACATTTATGAAAGCAAATGAATGTGAAATATTCAAATCCCAATAAAAATACACACCTTTTGCAAACTTTATGCTTTTTGAATTAACACAGAAAAAATGATTTTAAAAAATTTTATGAAAAAGACAAAAATGTCCATAAGGACAACCAAGAGTTAAGTCTGCATATTTGTTCTATTGTACTATTTAGAATGTGAAAGCAGTTTGAGTTTCAGTGGATGCACTTTTCATAGAATATATGAGAAAGGCTATTTAATTATTTTCTGTGTAGAAGTTTCTAGAAAGGTTATGTAATCATTTGCTAAGCAGTAAGAGTTGTAAGTGCAGGATTTCGATCCAATCAACCTGGAGCCTTATTCTACTTTTAATAAATTGTTATTGGTCTTCAAACAGCTATAAAACTTGGCTCCTATCTGGTTGGAATAAAAACCGGTTCTTTTTGAATAAGACTGAAAATGTCTCTTCTAGAAGCTGTGAGAATACAGGACCTTGTACAAATCAAAATTCAGTGCGTTCCACTATCTGGTGTTGCTGAGAAGAGGTCTTGAGGGTTCGAGGTCTCTTCCTCGCACATCAAGGGGATTTTTCTTGCCTCTGTCAGCCCTGGGATCTAGATCTAAAGCCAAAATTCATTCTGCCTTGAGACAAAAGTGCTATAGATATATATTTATTAATTTATTCTGTAACTGCTTTATGCTGGTCAGGGTGTCAGTGGCTCCAGAGCCAATCCCAGAAACACTGGGCTTGAGGCCAGCTCGGATGGAACGCCAGTCGATCGCAGTGCATTATGCACACACATTTGCACACTTATTCACACCAGGGGCCATTTCGATTTGCCAGTTCTTCTCCCGGCATGTTTTTCGTGAAGAAACCGAAGAAACCCATGCAGACATAGAGTTACCTGAGCTCAAGATTGGACTGGGGATTGTGGAGCTATGACTGGTTTGGCAAAGTGAAAGATTATAGAAAGATTGTACCAGCTATGGTGGGAAGAGCACTCACTTGTGTTTGTGTGTGTTAACAGTAAAAATAAATGAAGAACGACTTCTATTTGGAGCAATCCTCAATGTTCTTGTAAGTGCTTCACTCCCTCCAACCACTTAAACTAAAAAACTAATTTTGGAAGCACAGAGGTTCAAACGGTTAAAAAATACACCAGACTATACTATGCATATAGTAAATCATTTGCATAAAGAATAAAATTAACATCTGTATTAGTATTATAAGAACTGCTTTACATAGTACAGCAATTTCAGGAGATGTAATGAAAGTTAACAATATTAAGCCTCGAAAGTCAGATCATGTCTTACCTATTGCTTAATAATTTAGAAATGATCTGGAATAGAGACTTATGAAGAAATGATCTTGGCATAGAGATCTGTGGCTTTCTGGGGAAAAGAAAAAATCGTGATTGCAAATCCCCTCTTAGCTTCACAGTTTTGCAGTGAAAATGGGTAATTTCTCCTGTACTAATAATAAGCATAAGTATCAAAAAGAGGCATAGACCTCTGAGGGTTAACTACAGAATTATATAAAGCGGATGATTGTAAGACGTCTTTAATCATGGCTATTTTAGTTAGTTGTAGCTTAGCTAAGATCTGTATACTGGAATGTATTAGGTTGTTTTGAACTTGACTATTTAAATTTTACAGCAGTTTGTGTACAACAAAAAGGTTCTGAGTGTAATTATATGGTTTGCTTATCAGTTTGACTCCACCTATAAGAGCAATGCATAATCATGTAAAACGGTTCCTATGGTTTTAAGTTCTCAGACGGTAAAAATTCTTGTGGCAGGCGAGCACAGTTTTACACATCTCCAGCCAAACTGAAACGCTTATTGTGGAATGTGAAAGCATGTTTTTAAGCCCTCTAATGAGACATAACTCTGTCTCCCTCCTCACTGTGACCTCCTGTCATGACCTCTTGGTGTGAATTAATAAGCCATTGTTTGCCTCTCTGGCACATGTGTAAGGTACAGTAGCTTTGTCCTGGTGCCAGAATCCTGACTTTTCAACCATCCCCAAGTTGAAAAGCAGCCAGTAATAATAACAACAATCTCCCAGTGTGATTTGGTGTGTCATCAAGAGCTCATGAAAAAATGCATGATAAGAATCGTCTTCCCCAGGACGCACAACCCACTGGCTCTAAAAATACGCCTGTGTATTTATACTCTAACCCATATTTTTAATTTTTTTATTTATTTATATGAAGCCTTCTAACAAAGGCCAGATTTAAATCATTACCCACACGAGGTTTGGGTAATGATGTAGTACAGTATTTGTGCGTCTTGCAAGGGTGGAGAGGTCTTGGATAGAATTTCATTCACAAAGACTCCACTTATTTGTGTAGATGCTTACAGTCTTGATGCTCTCCAAAACATACATTGTTAGAAGATCTATTTTCTTTCTTTCTTTCTTTCTTTCTTTCTTTCTTTCTTAATGTTCGGTTCTATTCTTGTTATAAGATTTTCTTGTTTCACGATATTAAGTGACCGTGACAATAATGCATATTACGAAGAACTGTCTTATGTCAGTGTCAAATGTAAGATGTATATTTATTTTTAAGACATATACAAGTGAAACGCACATACTCTCTATATGTGCTGAAAATACTGAAAAGCCTTTTTAAACTTTAAATCTTAATACTTTTGAAATGAGGGTTTTGATCTTTAGTTGGAGCTGGAATTGTGATATTTAAGCATTTCATTTTCTCGCCTCTGCTTGATTAGTGTCATATTTTTCTCCCTAGTCCTATGAAAAGTCTGGTTTCAGTAACACTTTTTTTTTTTTTAACTAGACTCGTTGCCAAGCTTTGGCATGCACGCCGCCTTGGCAGTGGCTGTGTTTCAACAATAAGAAACCACTCGCTTTCTGCAAGGGATTGGTTTTAGTGCAACTACGCCGCAGGTGCCTTTATAAAAATAAATTCAGAACTGCTTGGTATTTGAGCAAGAAAAGCGAACAATTTCAGGGAAAAGCAGGTACCGCCCAGTTTATTTATTTCTCATTGTAGCTGTACATGACAGTGTGGCATCTCATACCAATTAAAAAAAAAGAACAGAACGCAAGAAACCTATTTATTTGCCCAAGAGGCTCATTGGTATCAACATTTGTTATTATTCATCGCATAGAACATTGTTATTAAATCAGCACGCTATGAATTGAACAGGCTTTATTTAGACTTGTACCCCATCCTGTGTTCTTTGCTTTCCTGAACTTTATTGTCTTTAAATTCAGCACCGAGGCCTTGAGCTGATCCTGCAGCTGCTCTATTACACACACACACACACACATACACACACACACACAAACACACACACACACACACACACACACACACACACACACACACACCTGACAAAACACCACTTCTTAGACAGCATGAAACAAGGGTAGTGAAAGAAACAGAAAAGTTTACAGAGATTAAAGTTATAAATTACTGTAGTTAGATGTATGCATGATCAGACATGCATGGATAGTTACAAAAGGCTTTTGAAAGAACAGAAAAGAAAGGGGGGGGAAGAATCACTGTTTGCTGTAACTCTCAATCATGGGTGTGTATAATCATATACTTTAAATGAGAATATTGCCTTGTTTATGTAATATGCAAAGTAGAAAACACTATTTAAAGTAGGTTTGTGTGTGTGTGTGTGTGTTGTTTGTTTTTGAAGAAAACTAAGAGAACTAAGGCAATCTCAGAAAGGTCAAACTGAAACCAAACCTAACCACACTTATATACTGTAATACCACATCCAGTATACAGTAACAGTGATTTAAGAGTGCGAGTTGGATCAGGAAACTGTACAATAGTACAAGGTACAATATGATACCACAGATGATAATATAGGGTGCCCCAAAAGTGTACATACATAAGGGAAATTGATATTTTTAGCAAAATGACTTCCAAAAGTCCGAATACACCATGAGAGTATAAGCTATGATTTTCTAAGCTAGGCAGCTAAACATTATGGGTGTAATCGCACCAAAGTTGAACACTTCTGCCTGAGAAGGAAGAACCTAGAAAAACTAGGTGAAAGGATAGGAGAGATGGATATATAAGGATAGGGGAGTCAGGCGGCTTAAGCACACAGATCCAGATTGGAGTTGAGTTTCTGCAGAACCCAAAAGGGAACATCATGTGCTGTGCATGTGTACATATAGCGTGTGAACCTTTGAGAACACATACATGTATGTATATATTAAATATCACATATTATTCTTGTTGTTAAGATCAATATACAATAGATACTGTACTTTAAAATCATTAAGATCACCGTGTCAGGTGCAGGTACAAGTATGATGCAGTTGTCTGTTGTGGATAATGTCATCTTTCTATCATCAGTCCAAAGCAATACTGTACCAGTGCATGATGTGTTGCTTTTGGCACACACAGGTGGTGCAGATGCTTGTGATATTCAATACCACTCCAACATGGCAAGAGTGTACTGTATATACACAGGATTTAACACCTGTCAGTGTAATGCAACATACCTGAACAGTACTGTCTGTTGTGCAGAGCATTATATTTTTGGTTGACACATTTGTCTTCTTTGGCACTTTTCTGATGAACTGATGAAATATCTATTAATATACTGTATGCATGTACTGGTAACATATCTTCAAGATTACAACACAAGTTATTTCGCTTTGACTTTCCACTACTGTATGCCCAGAGTTGAGTTCATTGAACATGGTGAGGATTAAAGCCCAAAATTATACACATCAATATTCAGATGTTATTATACACATCAATATTCAGATGTTATTATACACATCAATATTCAGATGTTGAACAGATGTTAAACGTACATGCAGACGTAACTGGCAGTGGAGTTTGCTTATAACAGAGATGTGTCTCATTTATGTGCAACTTAACTTGGACTTGTGCGATACAGACGTGACTTGTGTGATATAGGCAGTATTAACTTCATTTTGGGCTGCAAATATACTAAAGAAAAGTAGAAAATGCCAATTGAGACCGATATTAAATACATAAATAAGACAATATTAATACATTCATTATTAAGTCTACAAAAACTGGTTGTTGTTTTTTTCTCTCTTAATCAGGGACATTCCTTACATAAAGGTCCAAAATTTTATGGATATCATTTTGAATTCAATTAAATTGTGCTGTAAGTGTAGCAAACAACTGTTTGGTCAACTTATCTTTTAATCCATTTTAATTGAACACCTTGATTTATTTACTTATGTGTTCACTTTACACATACAATGCCTGTATTTAGTATCTAACACCCATTGTTGCTTTACAAGTACACAACACAAAGTAACAGCATAAAATTTTAAAGTGCACCTATTATTCAAATATTACCTTTCATGTAGTGTGTTATAAACGTAGCTGTTTGTGAATGTAAAAAAATCTGCAAAGTTTCAAAACTCAAAGTGTACGACAAACGGACTTATTGACTCGCAAAAGAAAGAACTGATTCTGAACAGCTGAAACGAGTCGTTAGTAATTCCAGATTTTACATCCTGTACTAACCTACATAGGTTTGTAACAAAAAAAAGCCCCACCTGAAACTCGTTATGGTAGTGGGAGTTTCCTTTTTGACACACGCTGGCAGCGGTAGACCAATCACAACAGACTGGGACATCTGACCAATCAGAGCAGAGTATGCTCTGAAAGGAGGAGTTTAGAACGAATCCTTTAGAACGAATCATTGAACAAGTCGTTCGTGACACACTGTGTAGAGGTAATGCGGCAATTTAAATTATGAGAACATTAGAATGTTTTTTATCCTTGGATGCATGTGAATCTATTGTATGAGACCTTTAAAACAAAATTAGGCACGTTTCAAAACCATAATTGCTGCGCTTTAAGTATTAGAAAGAGAAGAGTAATAGTGTTAACCAAAATAGCTAAAACATTGGCATTTTTTAATCATTCAAATTAAATGCATGACCATATAATCTGTCCCATGTACATACTATATTTTGTTTCTGTCCCTCTAAATATGGAGAACTTTCTTCTATATCGTCCTCAGTTATCAATCATCTTGGAAACTAAAAACATTCAGAGATACCTGTGACACTTGTTTACACACAAAAAAAATAAGAAGGTCATTGCCACACAAAGACATTAAGGAAGTCTTTCAGCACCTTTTTTTTCTATTTGACATGAAACATTTTTAAGAACTGGACTACAGGACACGAACGTTAACATAAGCAAGTTAATAGAGTATTGGAACTGTCATGGATGGCACAATGTTATAGCAAGTTGTGTTGCCACCTCATAGCTCCATGGTCCTTAGTTTGATCCTTAGTACAGTTTACTGTCTTTGCAGAGTTTTGAACATTCTCTCCGTGTCCATGTGGGTTTCCTCCGGGTTCTCTGGTCTCCTCACACTTCACTGCAACATGTTCATAGTTGGATTGGCTGCTCTAGGTGGGAATGTGGGTGTAAATGGTCCCCTGCCTGCATAAGGTATATTCCTGTCTTGTATGCAGTGTTCCCATAATAGGCTTTGAATCCACTGCAGGATCCTGGCCAGGATAAAGCGGTTACTGAAAATGAATACACTCACACATTTTAACCTAATCTCTGCATTTGTGGGGTGAGTGAGAATACCACAGACAAGAATTGCAACATGTCTTACCATACTGAGAAAACTCCATTTATAATGGGAGTCTAAGGGTAGATTGTTTTATTTTATTAAAAGTGACTATATAACAATCGAAAACTGAATAAAACGTGTGCATTCGAACAGCCAAAGACACATTTACAACCCATGTTCGCTGATATGATTTCTCTTGATCACCAACGGCAACTTCGGCAAGAGGATTTTTGTATCATGTTGGAGGCGGGACACTTCAGATTCTAGAGAGCATTTGATTGTACAGAAAATCTTATGTGAAGCTGAAGTACAGAATGATGTCAACAGAATTTTTGATCCATATTGGTGGTAGAGACAGACTGTAGATTTTGAATGCATGTATGTTCTAAATGTTAATTTTGTCATTGTTTTGGAGCACACTTGCTTATAGATAAACTTAAGGCTAGCATATTCATACTAAAAGCCACAAAATGATAATTTTGATTTCATGGGGATTTTAAGTAGACAGCCATTTTGTTGTTTTCTAAATGCAGGAAAACGTAGAGAAATTCTTGTCAGTGGTAATCATATATATGTTACAGATTTAGTAGATAGAGATTTCATTGAAAAATGCTGTAAAAATCCCGAATTTTCTTTTAAATATCCAGGGATCACATGAAATTGTCTGTTCATTGCTTTTGGAAGGCATAAAGTTCAAATCAACCGTTCTAAGACACACACGGAGTGTTAAGAAGGCCTGAGAGTGTGCATGTAAACACGTTTCTGGATACTCAAACTGAATTCCAGTATAATCAACAGACCCTCTGTCATAACAAGAAGTCACAGTATGTGATGTGTGGATAGGTTGCTTCAGTGCTTTTATTCTCTCGATCACATTGAGCGTGATGTAGAAACCGTGGGGAAAGGGGGCTGAAATTCGTTATGCATGGCCTCCTGTGAGATGACAGCTTGCCTCTGACTTGTGAAGCTGCTCAGCTCCCAGAGTATGTGTTGCGATTTGAAACACATGCTTTCTATCAATGAGATGTTGTAAATGAGGTGTGAATCACTACATACAGTGTGTACATCTCATACGCCCTTCTGTATAGCTCTTCCAGGATTGAATGACATACTCAGAAGTGAATGCTCCCTTGTTGAAGTGGCCATTTTCTATCAAATGACAATACTGCAGCTTGT
>JAOUWY010000071.1:13575152-13595324 GCA_025728095.1 Prietella phreatophila | reverse complement strand
AAAAATACAGTGTCTGAGTATTTAAATTTGTACAAACAAAAGGAAACTTAACCATGTATTTTCTACAGGGTTACACATGGCTTCATGGACTTTATCAAATATGAACAGATTTTAAATGGAAACCTGACTGCCTCTTCCAGAAAGCTTAAAATGGGGCCATGGTTGAATCTTCCAGCAAGGCAATGATTCAAAACATACATCAAAATCAACACAAAAATGGTTCACTGATCACAAAATCAATGTCCCGCCATGTCCATCCCAGCCCAATAACTTGAAACCCATGAACTGAAGAGGAGAGTCTACCAGCATTTGAAGAATCTGGAGAGATTCTGTATGGAGGAACGGTCTCAGTTCCCTTGCCATGTATACTCCAACCTCATCAGGCATTATAGGATAAGACTCAGAGCTGTTATCTTTGGAAAGAGAGGTAGCACAAAATATTGACTAAAAGGGTGCCGCGATCTCCTGATGGGAGCGAGAAGGGTTTGTTAGACAATGTATGTTGCAGTGTTTTAAGTATACATTTCAATTTCCTAACAATTTTCTGGCCCACAAAAGACTCCAGGTCTCTCTGCATCTCCCTGATGCTTTTCAAACATGTTGCCCCTACTGCCCAATTCTTTTGGTTTATGAAATAAATTGTTACTTCTTTTCGAAGGATATGAGAGTGAAACCTATGGTAAAACTAAGTCTGCCAGTTCATTCAAATCATCACACACACTATAAAAAAATAAAAAATCCTCCCATTCTATACGATAAAAGCACCCTTACAGACGGTCATGCTGTCCTGCATCCAACCAACACATGAACTAAGAACATCCTATTATGGTAAGATCCTCCAAATAGAGCCATTGGTAAAGATTTGTATGGATCCAGAACGGTATCATAACACAAGCTAATTTTAGTTTCCCTCTGAGTTGTTTTATAGCTCACATCCTGATCACTAATCATACTTGACATTGTATAAAAGGACACCATGTGTAAAATATTTCACATTTTCACTGATATCAACTCAGTGTCTCTGGACAGTATTGGTCTGACCCCAATACATTATCATAAATACTGTTAATGATCATAAAACATGTATAAAACTATTGACAACCATGTCAATTAAAACAGTATTTCTTTGTGTGTATAGATCCTGTGCCTTCTGAGTTTCTGGCTACTGCTAAGACAGGCTTTGACAGAAAGGAGAGAGAAACAGAAAGACGAGACACAGCTGTCTGATATTAAGGTGGAGGACAGCCCACAAGGTGAGACCCTTTCCTCTCGATCAAAATTACTTTTCCAAATTCAACTTCCCCAGCAACTTATTTTACTTCCAGTGACACGTGTATATTTATCCTTCTGCTTGTTGACCAACCTTACGTCTGTCATGATATCCACGACTGGTGTCAGGTCAATATTAGCAAAAATGATGGATCGCATATCAGTGATAACAGCAGTAGTTACATGGCCTAATATTAACGAGAACAGCAACAAGTGAGCTATTCAGTAATGCAAATGTGTTCTCATGTCAGTTGTTGTGGAAATACATCACACTAAAGGACACATTTCTAAAAGACTTCTTTTTTTTGGAATTGGAAATGTTTACATGTTTTAGTATATGTAAGTATTAAAGAAATGTGTCCTTCAGTGTGAGATATTTCCACAAAAACTGACATGAGAGTGTTTGCCTCGCACCTCCAGGGTTGAAGGTTCGAATCCTGGCTCCACCCTGTGTGTGCAGAGTTTGAATGTTCTCTCTGTGCTCTTGGGGTTTCCTGCCCCAGTCCAAAGACATGTGTTGTAAGCTGATTCGCATTTTCAGATTGTCCGTAGATTCAGATTGCATTTTCAGATTGTCAGTGTGTGTGTGTTTGTGAATGTTCCCTGCGATGGGTAGGGACCCCGTCCAGAGTGCCCCACACCTTGTGCCCTGAGTCCCCTGGGATAGGCTCAAGGCTCCCAGCCACCCTGTATAGGATAAGTGCTATGGAAAATGGATAGATGGATGGAGACTTGAGTGTATTTGATTATATGTATACATCATATTTATAGTTGCAATGGAAGTGTTTTATTGTGAAAGAATAAAGTCATGCTTTTAGCATCAGTATGTATTTTTTAATTGAAATGTTTTAGTTAAAAAAAATAGGCTCAGTACTGTGTGTGTGTGTGTGCGTGCTCATTACAGAGAAATACATGGATGGAGATGTTTCAGGACAGAGAGAAATGATGGACGTGTTGGGCAGTACGTTCATGGCCATGTTGAATAAGTACTGGATTTATATCTGTGGAGGAATGTTCTTTTTCGTAAGCTTCGAGGGACGCATCGTCATGTACAAGATCATCTACATGATGATGTTCCTCTTCTGTGTAGCACTCTATCAGGTGTGTCAGTAGTATCTGTCTAATGAATAGTTCCCCATTATTAAGATTACTGCAGCAGTTGTATAGTTTTAGTACTTTTCTTGTCAGTACTTAGTTTTAGTACTTTTAGTGACTCTTCCTTTAAAAAGTGCCATTCTGTACTGTTTTCTACAGCTGAACTATGAGAGGTGGAGATGGATGCTGAAGTACTTCTGGATGTCAGTGGTGGTGTACACCATGCTTGTGCTCATCCTCATCTACACATTTCAGTTTGAGTCGTCTTTACATGTCTGGTCCAACATGACTGGCTTGAGCAAAGAGAAGTAAGTCTAAATGTATGGGAGGAGGATATAAACATGTGCGTGCACACATTTGGGCTCTAGATAGAGGTATGTACTGTGTTTTTAGATGTATTATTAATGGTGAGCTTTTCTGAACTGAAATTGGCATTTACTTCACACATATCCCAATCACAAGTCACGTTCTTGCAGTGTAAAATATAGATACCCCAAAAATGAAAAGAGAGAAACTCACATTTTATTTCAGTACTGCTGAAAGACACCCCACCTATTTCTACATTTAAAAAAAAATGTTTTAAAGATTTGTGAAGCCTCACCCACATCATTAGCTATGTTTCCATCCAAGTTGCAAAAAAACTGGAATATCGCTTAAACTATTTGCGAATAAAGCACCGTTTCCGTCCCATGTGTTCAAGAGAACAAAATCTTCACTTCTGGGGGAAACTGGTGCATTTTACTTTTCACACAATTATTTTAATTATTTATTTTTTGATGTGCATCATTGAATTTATTCGGTAAGTGCATTTTCCTCTTAGTTTTAAATATTTGACAAGTTTTACAAACACCAGAAATAACATTATCGTTGCGGTTCATTTCAACTGAAATTCCTCATTACTTTTTTTTTTTTTTACAAATACAAGATTGATTTTTTTAATGTAATTTTAAGACTCTATAATTAAGGGTCCGACACTTGTGTATATACTCTCACTGGAATATGTGTGTATGTGTGTAGACTGGAAGATCTGGGCTTGGAGAGGTTCTCTGTTCCAGCTCTGTTCACACGAATCTTCATCCCCACCTCCTTCTTGCTGGTGTGTATCCTCCATCTGCATTACTTCCATGAACGCTTCTTGCAGCTCACTGACATCAAGGCAGTCGCAGACAAGCAGAAAAGCACCATCTCCAGGTGAGCCAAGCTAGAGAACAAACTCAAAACTGATCCTAAATTTGTCACCGTCTATACGTACAGTGTTGCTCAGGAATTGTGTGTTAGAATCCTTTCTTGATTCAAGAAATAAGTGAAGGTCTTACAGGATTGCATTGATAACTGTAGCGATAACTTTCCCAACAGGCCGTATTGGTGCATTCCAGTAATATATACCCTATTTCATGTTTTTGTGATATATTTTGTGCTTTTTTATGGGTGTAGGTTCAATTTAAAGTGATTACAGAAATAACAAAAATGAATGTCATACAAAAGATTATTGCTTGTTCTGAATAGTTGCTAAATTGACCTCTGGCTTGCTCATTAGAAATCTACATCCAGATTTGTGTAAAGATGTCTTGTCTATTGTCTTTTTATGTGCATTGTTGTTGCTACTGTTTTTGTTGTTGTTGTTGTTGTTGTTGTTGTTGTTATGTTAAAATTGAACTGAATTTACCTTGTCTTTTTCAGACTTGTGCATCTTGATGGCAGTTTGGCAGATTTATCTATGATAAAACCCGAGTTTAACTCCTCTGTAAAAGAAGAAGAAATTATGGAGAAAGTGGATCGTAACAAGGATGAGGATGACGTTAAGATAAAAGAAGAGGAAGATGAAGAGATATGCGATGTGTTCTGCAAGACGCAAAGTTTCTCCTGCCACATATTATCAGAACCAGAGCCAGATCAGGCAGATGGTAACTTTTACACTACACAGTCCATTAATTCTTACCTTAACATTTTTATATGATTATTACTCTTGTATATATTTGACTAGAATATGACAGTGAGTCTTGTGGTTTGGAGCCCTGTGTGTATATGCAACAGTATTGGTGTTTAACTGAAGAATTATGGTAAGTCATAAGTCAATAAAGCAGAATCATGTACATATTATATTCAGTAAGGTTAGAAATTTATTGTCTACTGACAAATGTTAGAGGGAAGAGTTCATCGGAAGGCCAGAAAATCTGAGTTCTCAACTACACTCAATATATCTACAATACAGTAGTTAGTTTGACTTCCACTCACTCTCACTCCATTCCTTCCACACACATGAGCGGTGATTCTGTACACTGATTATTTTTTACTGTCTGTGAAATAATGGTAACATAACTGTAACATTAGCTGACATTAACATTATTAGTTAACATGAATACACTGAAACTCAAACATGAAATGAACTTGAAAATATTAAAATGGCGCACTTATATAGTGCTTTTATCCAACACACTTTACACTGTGTCTCATTCACCCATTCACACACACGCTCACACACCAATGGTAGCAGAGCTGCCATGCAAGGTGCTAACTTGCCATCGGGAGAACTTGGGGTTCAGTGTCTTGCCAAAGGACACTTTGGTATGTGGAGTCAATCGATCCACCAACCCTACGATTAGTGGACAACCGGCTCAACCGCCTGAGCCACAACCGCCAACATTAATACAACATTAATGCAAAATACTTATAATAAGTCATTAACACTTGTATTTCATTAAATAATAAACCAAATAAGAAATAATCAACACCTTTGTTAACCAATGTTCAAAATTCAGATCTGAAGCAACTTAAAATATTTACACTTGGAGAACAAAGTTCAGTAAATTAGGTAGTAATTCAGTGGTTGGATATTTAAAGTGGAGTTATTTATTCAATTTTAGGCTTGAATAAATATTAGTGAATATTAGTGTCATTTAAACATGTCAATGAATACATGTGTTAACTTAATTAGTTAACATTACTTTAATGGTTTATTTATTCAAGTGAACCTTAATGTAAAGTGAATTATTATTACATTAACTTTATCATAAATATATACAGTATATCCAGTAATCACAAATATTTCCAAATTAGTTCAAGTCCTTGTGCTACAACAAACCACTAGGAGAGGCTTTCATTGCAGACATAAGATTAGCGCAGGACTGGACCAGAGAAGTAAACAGACAGAAGTAAAACTGTCTAGACATGTTTGATAAGTACACACGCTTGCAGACAGAGCAGAGGAAGAAAACATTCTTATGCTCCATTGTCTACATTCAGTTTTTAAGAGTTTATCTGTTTGTGCTTGTAAAAGATCTGCAAAGTTACAAAGCTCATAGTTTCCCACAAAGGGATTTATTCTATCTAACAGAGAACAATGCTCCAGACCTGCCTAAAACGCCTCAAGCGAAGTCCAGATATTATTTCCGGAAAAAAAGGTTTGAAATATCAGCATAAAGCCACCACAATTTTTTAATTTTTAATTCATTTAATTTTTTATGTTGTTACTTCAGGACATAAAGTTGTTTGTATAGAAGACAAATTAAACCATTATAACATCATATCTGAAAGGTAAGAGAGTTACAAAATAAAAAGTTACCACTGTGAAACGTTCAGCTCAAGTCATGCTTGCAAAGTTGCTTCCGATCGATCTGCTGGATCATCCATGTTTTCCGAATCTGACTCAAACTCAAACGGTAAAACGACAACATTATTAACTGTGTTTATAATTGTTTTAGAAGCCTTGCAATTATGATAAGGGGCGTTACATTTTCGACACGCATTTGAGGTATTTGGCCAATCACAACACAATGGGTCAACTGGCCAATCAGAACACTTTTTCGGTAGTAGGGACTTTGGAGAAACCAGAATTGAGTCAGAGCGTTTCAGGCAGCATGGGAATAGAGACACTGCACTAATGTACAGTATGTAAAAATCATTTTGTGGGGTTTTTTTTACATTAAAGCATATTAATATTAATTAAAACATTAAACCTATTCTATTACACCCAATAAACAAAATAATGCACTTTTAAAATCATCATATGACCACTTACTTTATGGCTTATAAATAAGTCTCGTTGAAGTTATTATGTTTTGTTTCACACTGGTGCTTTTTGACTAGCTCCACAGACGCTGAAAAAATTAGATGAATTGGTGTTAACATTTTTAAACAAGCCATGTCGTCACTTCAATCAGACAAGACAGGGTAAATGGTTGCAAATTTACAATTTTTCTACCCAGGATCTCATGTATGAGCCTATTAGCTTCCTTCAGCTAAATATAAATACAAACAGCAGAAGCTGTGATGTTTTGTGTTCAGCTATCTGGAGTTGCTGAACTTCTGCCAGATTTTCATTACTGAATGCTCTGCTACAGTATTGTTTCAATTCAGTTGATACATGGTCCACATGCAGACCACTCAGAATGTGTTCCACCAGTTGGTGACCCCAGATGTAAGGCTTTGCCCAGAGGGACAATCCAAAGAATGTCCCTCTTGAAAAACCTTTCTCCAAGAGTATGTGTTTGTGCTTCCTTAATGTTAATGGTTGTACCACCAAAATATTTCTCAGAAATCATATTTAAAATGAGAAATGTACGTATCTTTTTTCTTTCTTAAAATGATTAGCCAGGTAAGGCCTTAACTGAGTTCGTATTGTTCACAGTTTACCAAAGTTTCCAACAACACTTTACTTAACACAAAGCAGCTGCTTTGAAATACATATACATCTACACCAGAGCTGCTCAAAAAGGTTTAGCGACATCATAGTTTCTCATCTGCTTACATTAAGTTTATAAACTTTTTTTGTTTCTTCATTAATCATGACGTGACACAATGTGTCTAAAAATGCTGTGATGATTCATCAGTGTTTGAGGATGTTGCATGGTACTCTCAGGAATTTAATGCTTTTCCTCTTTGTTCTCAAGAAACTAGAGTAAATGTTTTGCTTTACACCAGCTGTTCACCTCGAGCCCTGAAAACATGACTGCAACACCACTTATGGGTCTACAGCAATATGTCTCTGTTAGAGTTACGGAAGACTGAAATACAGATTGTTCACAGGACACAGAGGCCCATCAAGTGTTTTTGCTATTCTATTTAAAGGATACGTTCTTGGGTTTTCTCACCTTTAAAGATCCCTGCTGGTCTGTTATTATCTGTGTCACATTGTAATTGCTCTTTGGAATAAGTCACTCAAAGCTCATGGCATATTGTTCCACACATACAGATCTGAGGAATAAGTGGCACCTGGTGATGGACCGGCTGACTGTGCTGTTCCTCAAGTTCCTGCAGTATGTCCATCAGCTGCAGCTCTTCATCTGGTGGCTTCTGGAACTGCACATTATCAAGATTGTATCATCTTACATCATCTGGGTTTCTGTCAAAGAGGTGAGCTCAATGGAGGCTATAAAGAGAATGATTCAAGAAGAACTGACTCTAACCTTGGCTCACATTCATCTCATTGGTCTAATACTAGCTGCTAGTGTCCTAATACTCTCTATTTGAACCTGAACAATGCTACTGATCTCGTGTCACTCTATACATACTTGATCTGGATAAATTCCATTTGGGTTATTTGTAGACCTGAAGAGAAGTTATCACAGTGTTTGTATTCTGTGGAGGTATAGGCTGGGAGATAACTGTTTTCTTTCTAGGACTCATGATTCATATTGAAGCTTAGACACTAACATAAAATTGTAATGGAGTTATGTATGGTCTTGCCCTGTGTTTGTGAGTTTGAATCATGATGATGCTGCCTTTTGAAGACTTTCCCTTGTTGGAAAACTAAAGTTACAGTTTTACCACTGAGAATTGCAAAGCAAATCAATCAAATGTCTCTTTAAAAGGAGTTTCAATGATTATATGTTTTTCTTTGTTAGTTTTCTTTACAAAGAGAGAGTTCAACAGCACTGTGGCATAAATAAAATGTCCATTTTTGTGACTAAATATGCTTAATTTTGTATTTATTTTTTACAACATATGCAACCTATATATAATGTAAACTAAGTATGAAACATTTAGGATGACATTTGGCAAAAAAAGTGTTAATTTCCCATATGTATGGACACTTTTGGGACACCCTGTAAATAAATGTATAAATGACTAATTCATACTGTTCATGATATAAGAAAGTTGTACGTAAGTGTGTAATGAGCTTGGTGTTGTGTTGCCAGGTGTCCCTGTTTAATTATGTTTTCTTGGTGAGTTGGGCGTTCGCTCTTCCCTTCAGCCAGTTTCGCCCTCTGGCCTCCAGTGTGTGCACCGTGTGGACCTGCGTCATTAGTGTCTGCAAAATGCTCTACCAGCTCACCTCCATCCAGCCTGCCACATACTCCAAAAACTGCTCCATGGTGAGATACAAGTCGCACACACACACACACACACACACACACACCTACTATAGCACCACAGAATGAAGGCATGCCTCCTCCATTTATTCATCATCTCTTTTTTGGTCTCAGCCGGATAACTATACAGATGGTCAGAGGTTGGACATGGCTAGGTCTCTTCTCTACAGCAGCCCAGTGGACCCTGCCAACTGGGTCGGTCTCAAGAAGTTCTCTCCATTACTGGAGAATTTAAGGGTAGGCTTAGTGTAAAACCACAAATGGCCCACTATGTATGCTGTTTTATTTTCTTTAATATGTTTGACTTTTACGTGTGTCTTTCTGAACAGAATAACTTGTTGATGTTGGCCCTACTAGCATTTGAGGTAACTGTCTACCGGCACCAAGATTTTTACCGTATGAGAAACAACCTGACTGTTCCTGTCACCAGAACAATCTTCCACAACATTACACGCCAACACCTGGATGATGGCATCATTAATTGTGCCAAGTACTTTATCAACTACTTCTTCTACAAATTCGGCCTAGAGGTATTACATAACTGCATCATTATTTGAGTGGGGGAATTATTCTGTGTTAGCTTCCTGTTTTTTCTTTTTCCAGGCGTAGTGTAGAAATATTGTCATAGTAATGTGACGTTGTTAGAGAACTTTTTGTAGCCTAAATAAGAATCCTCCTTCTTCTAGACCTGCTTCCTGTTAGCAGTGAACGTCATTGGTCAGCGTATGGATTTTTGTGCAATGCTGCATGCCTTCGGGTTGATTGCAGTGCTGTACCAGCGCAGAAGGAAGGCCATCGCTGGGGTCTGGCCAAAATACTGCTGCTTCCTGGGCTGCATGCTTACCTACCAGTACCTGATATGCATCGGCATCCCACCAGCAGCCTGCTCAGGTCAGAGAGCAACATCTGGCCCTACTAATTGCACTTAGTAATAGCTTAGGTTTATTAATGTCTTTAAATCAATGATAAGAAATTAGTTAAGTGTTATTTTAACTGTCCGGCTACAGTATATAATGGATGCTGAATTACAACATTGACTGCATACTGTACTGAAGGGTACATTGCATGGGATGCATAGTGTTTCCACTCATTCATCTTCAGTAACTGGGTGCAAGGTGATGAGACTCAAGTCCATACCAGGATCTCATGCACACACATTTACAGACTGATTCGTACATCTGTACAATTTAGCATTGCAGGAAGCTAGAGAACCTGGAGTGAACCCATAAGAACATGGTGAGAACATTTGAAATTCCGCTCAGATCATATATTGAGCTTAGGATCAAAGCAGGCACCCAGGAGCTGTGAGGTGGCAAGCCTTATACATATAATACCATTATATGATATTTGGAGTATATTCCAGACGATATCCAGTGTATATCCTGTGCCAACTGTCTGATTCACATGTACCATTCACAATTGGATAATACTAAATTATACTAATAATTAACTTGATCAATAGAGGAAGTAAATTTCGTATGAGCAGATAATGTACATCCACAAAGACAAGTGGTAAGAAACAGGACAGGATTTTTAATATTTCACTTAAAGTCAGGAAAGTCCTGTTTTAGTGTTGTAACTGCTCTAAGCAGTAGGTGGTAAAGTGGTTTTGGGATTTCACAGCACCTTGTTGCACCGCTTTAGCAATGTTCATTTATGCATTTTTATTTCTGACCAAAAAATAGCAACTGAGTGAGAACAGAAAACATGGGCTAATATGCTGTACAGTCAGCTAATTCCGCTTCTGTCTGCACTGTGGTTCAGACTATCCATGGAGACGTCCTTCATCCAACATGGACTCCAATGTGGTCAAGTGGCTCTACCTGCCTGACTTCCATACCAGACCCAACCCTCTCTTCCTCCTCTGTGAGTGTTGGCATGCAGAGAACATGTACGTTTTTCTCTGAGACCTGATCAACGATCCATTCTAATCCCCTCTATGTCTCTCTCTTCATCTGTAGATGATTTCATGTTGCTGCTGTGTGCATCGCTGCAGAGACATGTGTTTGAGTAGTAGAATCAGCCCTCTGTGCGTGTCCTGGCTGGAGATAATGTGGAGATCTGCAGAGACTTGGACGCTGCCACCTTCAGTCAACATAACCCTGTCCCTGATTTCATCCACTGCAGGTAATACTACAGTGTGCAGACTAGGGCATTACTCTTATGCTGTATTGAGATAACAATTTTAACATCACATGTTTTCAAAACAAGAGTTTGGTGAAGTGCTTCTTACTGTGCTGTCTCTAGTAGAGACTCAGATTCAGTTTATGCTGCTAATTAATAAAGATAGTGTAGTAGGATAAAGTAATTACTAAAAGTACAAGTAGTAACAATAACCACAATACGAAGAAACAGAAGAAGAAGAAGAAGATGAAGGGGAAAAAAAGAAGAGTTGTTAAATTATTAAGCACATTTCATCTCAAAATATTTTACATTATATAGATTAGCTGGTCAAAACATGTATGATGAAGCATGTGAAAGAATCACTGTGAATAACTAATCAGTTTGTTAGTGGTTAGCACGTTCGCCTCACACCTCCAGGGTCCAGGGTTCGATTCCCACCTTGGCCCTGTGTGTGCGGAGTTTGCATGTTCTCGCCGTTCTGTGGGGGTTTCCTCCAGGTACTCTGGTTTCCTCCCCCAGTCCAAAGACATGCATGGTAGGCTGATTGTCATATCCAAAGTGTCCGTAGTGTATGAATGGGAGTGTGTATGTGATTGTGCCCTGCGGTGGACTGGCACCCTGTCCAGGGTGTATCCTGCATTGTGCCCGATGCTTCCTGGAATAGGCTCCAGGTTTTCCCATGACCCTGAAAAGGAGTAAGCGGTATAGAAGATGGATGGATGGATGGCCAAATTAAACAAGTTTGTTTTTAAACTGGATTTCAAAACAGTTACTCAGCTAGCATTCATAATATTCTCTAAAATTATAACAAAGCCAAACAGCAGAACTGTGAACAATCCATGGGACTAACAGTTCGTCTACTTCAACTGGAATATACCATTTCAGGAGATCAGCAAGCTACACACAGAGCTAAACTGTTCATAGAGTAATGTGTTCTGAGTTTCTTTTCCTAGTAAAGATGCTTCCTAAAAGAGGCAGCACGGCAGCCGACCAGCTCTTACATGTTACAATAGTCCACTTCAGATGTTACGAAAGCATGCAGCATCGGCGTCTTGTAGCATATTTCTTATTTCAGATATGTCGCAGATGATCCTATATGAGAATCAAATGATAGAGCAGCATCTAGAGTTACACCAAGGTCCTTAAAAGTGTCAAACTCCAGGACAAAATCAGCAACCTTACTGAAGGCAGACCTACCAGCCTACGTCAGTATTACTGTCTTGTCAGAGTTTAGAAGAAGGAAGTTTCCATTCATTATGAGAGTTGAAGTGGAAGCCAACAATATTCATGTTCAAGGGGATGGCTATAAACAGATTATACCATGGTCTGTCAGAATGCTCGATTCTGATTGGCTGGAAGACATCTTTTCAAGCCATTGAATGCACAGTTAATTCCAGTCACTTCAATCATAATGCAAAATGAATACCTATAAGTAACTGTAACTGTAGTAACATACAGCAACTGTTGCATTCAGTAGTTCAACTCACAGCTTCATTAATACTATCTCACTATCTCTCTCACACTCTCTCTCTTTCTCTCTCTCTCTCTCTAATAACTATTTACTATAATTAATTCAAATAAATGTAAACTCATCACACTACTTTATCTCTGTGTATGATTTAGAGTGGGTAGAATTCTCGCTCAAGAGACCTGTATATAAAATAATTAACAAAAAAATGAACCATTATTTTTTATCCTTTTATTCACATTTTGCACTGCAGACATCAGTGACAGCTTTAACGTTTCAGTTTAATTTCTGGAAAATCTTAGTTTTCTGTCATTTTATTTGTTGTTAAATGTGTGCGCTGTGGTGAATTTTTCCTTTAGTTCAGTTAACTTGGCGAAGTGATATGTAACTGAAATGTGGAAAAGACCTGACTGGAACTACTTTTGCTGTGCATTTAGTAAAAAATAATTGCACACCTCAGAACGTATGTCAGCCAATCAGAATCAAGAGTTCAACAACGCTGTGGTATAAACCATTTTAATGCACTCTGCATTGGGTGGTGCACTGCTTCCACGTCATGCATTAAAATCATGTAATGCACACCTAGCCGTGGAGTATCCCTTACGAACAATAGGGGACCTAAAAGAGAACCTTCTGGGACACCAATACTAACAAACTGGTAATGATCTGACTTACTGTATATTATCTAATCTTTGAATGTTATTATATACTGTATAGACTCCAAGAAAAAATCTGATAAAATAACTATTTTCAGCGATCCCATTCGTCACATCAACATTGTTTTGCCATTCAAAAGTGAGTCCTTTTTCTGGTTTTTCATGGAGAAGGGAAAAAAATTTCTCAGTAGCGTTCTGCTCTCTCCTGCCTCATATCAGATAACTCCAGGATGTTCAGTACAACCCGTAATGACTTCACCAGCCTTTGACAATGTTCACCATATCCTGTAACCCAGTAGGGTCTGCAATATAATCTTTACTCACAACTCATCACTCATATAAGTAGAAATCCACAATCGTGTGGCATGTTTTGTGGCAGCTATCTCTACTTGGATTCTGCACAAGCTCTTTCTTCAATGTACGGATAAATGTGCCGAATTTGCACTTTTTGTGCTGCTTACAGCCAGGTTATACAAAAGAGCAAGAAGCTGTGATGATTGTGAGGGTGACATTATTAATGGTTTTCTGAAAAGCGCTTTGTTTTTGTTTGTTTTTTTGTTTTGTTTTTTTAATTCTCTGATTCTTTGAGAGTGTTAGTTTGATAAACATGTACTAGACAGATGTATATGTACTGTCAGTCAGAGGAATTAAAATGTACACAAAATTCAGTCGCACACAAAATGTACACAAAAGTCGCTAGATAATTGACACACTAGTGGGCTGCTGCAGTATTCATTTTTCAATAAAATTTACATACAAATATGTGTGTTAGTCAAGTTCTAAACGTCTTCGATAATTAGAGATATGAATGAAATGTCATTTTAAATTGTAGTCAGAAACAGAACAGCAGAGTGGTTGAACATTACTTGGCATGCCATTAACAAGCTAGTAATAATAATAAGCTAATCATTTAAAACTGGAAAAAAAAATAATGGTTTGGTCTGTACTTATACAGCACTTTTTTAACCTTAGTGGTTCCAACGCACTTTACACTGTGTCTCTTTGAACCATTCACACACCGATGGTAGCAGAGCTGACATGCAAGATGCTAACTTTCCATCGGGTGCAACTTGGGGTTCAGTGTCTTGCCCAAGGACACTTCGGTATGTGGAGCCAGGAATTGAACCTCCAACCATACAATTATTGGACAACCATCTCTACCACCTGAGCCACAGCCGCCCAAATAACATTTTGAGCTTCTTCCATTGGTGAAGTTGCATGCTTAATAATCAAAGCCTCGAGTAAAAAAATCATAGTAGTGTAGGGATGGTTGTTTTTTTATCTGGTGTTTTTTTTCTTGCTTGCTTGTTTATAATGAAGCAAGCAAGATAAACATGTGTATGTCGATTACAAATTTCATTGGATTACCTCCTTATATCACAGAAGCCTACACACAAACCCAGTCATACCTCCATCACCCACCATCTGTGTCTCTTTTGCTCTCCTTCTGTTTCTTTTAGATCATATCTTGATATGCTGAAGGTGATCATGTTCAGCTATCTGTTCTGGTTCGTCCTCACCATCATCTTCATTACGGGTACCACACGCATCAGCATATTCTGCATGGGTTATCTGGTAGCCTGTTTCTACTTCTTGCTCTTTGGTGGAGAGCTGTTACTCAAGCCAATTAAAACCATTCTGCGTTACTGGGATTTCCTCATCGCGTACAACGTGTTCGTCATCACCATGAAGAACATCCTCTCTGTGAGTAAAGGACATTCAGACAGATAGATATCAGGAAAGGGGGTGCTGAAGTCTTGAATAACCTCCAGTATTATCTAAATTGGATATTTAATTTATAGATGCTCCAGTACAAAGTGCACTTAGATATCATAAATATGATTTCATAAACAGTCACAAAGCCGCAGTGAAAAAAATAGCGGTCAGTTCAGTTAAGCTGTATGTTTTTTGTGCGCGCGTGTGTGTGTGTGTGTGTGTGTGTGTGTTTGTCTGTGTGTGTGTGTGTTTTGTGCTTTCATCAACATTTCCTTGCACCACATGGCCGGAACATAATCAGGCCAGAGTTTGATGACACTGCTCCATCTCCTCTCACTTCTCAGATAGCAGCCTGTGGATATATTAAAGCCTTGGTGGTTAATCACTGCTGGCTCATCCAGCTGTTCAGTCTGGCATGCACTATAAAGGGCTATTCACGACGTAAGTTATTACCTAAAGAATGCAAAGGCTTTCTGAGTCTATTAGTTGTTGCAGTAATAGTCGCAAAAAGTGTGATTTCAGTACTTATTGCGTAAATTGTGCATTTAAATATTGCATTAAATTATATCCTTCTTCCTGTCTCTTGTGAAATAGCGGAACAGCAGGCTAATAAACAGTGTGAACTGCCCAGTGATGAAGCAGGTATCATCTGGGACAGCATCTGTTTTGCCTCGCTGCTGCTTCAGAGACGGGTCTTCATGAGCTACTACTTCCTGCACGTGGTGGCTGATATCCGTTCTTCACAGGTCCTGGCTTCCAGGTACACATACACACACACACACACACACACACACACACGCAGTATACATTTTACATTCCCTACACAATATGGCAGTGAAATGTGAAGTTTTCAGGTTCTTCAGTAAAATAGTACTCTTGAAAAGTTCAGTTAGTAAACTAACAGTGATAGAAATGTGTTGTTTTGACTCCAGCACATTCCTGATAGAGCACAAGGAAGTATACCAAGCGTTTATGAGTTACAGACCTGAGGACATCATTGATTCCAAAAGGGCAAGCAAATAAGCATAAAACAAGCATAACAACTGTGTTTAAGATTATGCTAATATGTATTTACACTGCCGGTCAAAAGTTTGTGGACACTTGACTTAAATGTTTCCCATGATGTTAAAGAGCTTTTGCTCTGAAGGTTTATGATTAAATGTGTGAAATCGGTGTTGTAGACAAAAATATAATTGTGCCAACATATTCATTTTTTTCATTAGAAAACTAACATTTTATTTAAAATTTTTTTTTTTAAACAGACGACTTGGAGAGAAATATTCAGGAAAGCAGCCAATAAGAGTGCAGCGTAGGTGTGAACTCCTTTAATACAAAGCTTTCAGTCATTGACGAATCTCTTTGTACTTGTACGCATATGTTGATAAACCACCCATAAGGTGCACATTAATGTCATCCACAAAACTACATGAAAGACAAACTCAAAAAAGTGCTAAAAACGACAAAATAACACAACAGTGAAGGAGCATAGGTCAATGATTCATGAGTGTAACTGAAATAAACAAAGTGAACTCATTCCGTATATACATTAAATAAAGTAACTCATCTCTAAGTATAAGATTTGAAGCTGATCAATCCAGGTTCATAAATGAGTCTCCTTATATGTAAATTTACACAACTCAGAAGCTGTATCGTATTTCTTGTGTAAACGCTCTTGCGATCGATTTCTGAATAAATTTGTCCATATCCAGCTTGATAAACAAGGTCTAATGTTTATTTAGGGTGCTAAATTAAGGATTCACCGTGTCTGACACTGACCGTGTTTGACACTGACCTCAAGAGACCAGCTGTTTGTAATTGAGCAGCTAAAGCATTAGACAAAGCCAGACACATTAATCTGAATCGTGTGCTCTTTATTCTCTCTCTGTCTCTGCATCTTTCGCTCTCTCTCTCTCTCTCTCTCTCTCTCTCTCAGAGGAGCCGAGTTATTCCAGGCCACAATCGTGAAGGCAGTGAAAGCACGACTTGAAGAGGAGAAAAAATCCATGGACCTGCTAAAGCGACAGTGCGTTTATACAACACCTCATAGTTCACACGTCACTATTTACTATTCTTGGAACAGTCTTGGACTATTATGGATATTATATTTACCTAAGGAATATTCCCCTGCTTTGACGAGCTAGAATGTGCTTAAAAAAATATCTTTTTACCTATTTCAGTTAATGACTTATTTCTGGTGTGCAGCGTGGTGTTATGTGAATTTTGTTTTAAATCATAGAAATGACAAAACACTGTAATATCTTTCACTGTACTATCCCAAACTCTGCTTTAACTTAGTGTTTTGTTGTCCGCATTTTGTAACTGGTGCTCCGAGTCAGTGCACTGTGTTTACAGGACATCTGCAGTGTGTTTGTATGAGACAAAAGGATCTTTCAGCACCACTATGCTGTGCCTAGCTTTACTCCCCCCCCCCTCCTCCCGTTGAAAGACAAAGCACTTAACACTTCTGCACATGCCTCAATATGAGTGCACTCTTTCAACCTCTTTCCCCAATTAAGGACTGGTGTTATTACTGTAATTCTGGCCAAGGGGAAAACTCATTCGACTCAATCCAGCGAAACCGGACATACTGTAGTATGGACTGTCACCAATTTGTCTCTCTTTTTCTCACAGGATGGACCGTATTAAGAGTCGGCAGCAGAAGTTTAAGAGGGAAAAGGAGAGGATGTTGAGCTTGGCACAGGAGAGTGGCGAGAGTCAATCACTTTCCAGAGAAGAAGTAGAAGATGACGGTGTGTGGTAGAGTGTATCAGCTAACTATGACTCATTTAGCCGACCTATGTATTTTGATACACTGACTACATGCTAATTTAGTTATATGCAATTAATTAATACATACTGTACGTTAGTCTTCCTTCTTTTTCACTGAATATAGTATTTTAAAATATACAGCTAGGTATTATTCAATGTCGTATCTCATTTCATCAAAAATTAAGCTTTAATGCATCAGACAGGTTTGGTTTTGAGTGTACTGAAAGTTCACAACACAGACGAGTTCATAAATTCCACAGGTGCCTGAGCTTAACTACCAGCGTAAATGCATTGCAGGAGAATTGAAAACATATGAGCTCACACATACCAGACGTTTGGACAAACTGTATCCATAATGGTGCTTCTTAAGGTTCATGTGTGCTTCAATGGATTGGGTTTTTTGCAGGAGAGACGAGTAAAGAGATGAGAAAAGTAAAAAGGAAGCAGTGGTGGAGACCCTGGGTTGATCATGCCTCCAGTGAGTGTTCATACATTACTTCTTATATGTATAAAGGTCATTTTAGGTTTATTTTAAAATAAATACATGAAATAACTCAGAACTCATTGGAAAAGCAAGCAATTGTGCACTGGGGACTCCACAGTGGCACAACAGAAGTACAGATTTATTAGGTGATCGTGAGTTTGAATCCCAAAGATGTCACAGCTATCCATGGCCGGAGTCGAAGAGAGCAAAATTGGCCATGATCTCTGGATGAAAGGGATGGTGTTGCACTGTCCCGTGTCAATCACATTGACACTAATCAATCTTGGGCATCTGTGAGCTCATGTATGCAGAAGAGGATAGTTAGCTCTTTCCTCTAAATGTGTTCAGCTGCCGTGTGATGTAACCTGAGCAGCAGTTCGAAAACATGTGGTGGCTTTACGTCTTTTAATGGAAGCATGTGCTAGCATTCACCCTTCTTGGTTGTGTGATAGGGGAGAGCTAGCTCGAGATGATCAAATCTGTGTACAGTACATGTTTTTACGTTCCGCAATAGCCACACTGTTAACTGTTAATTGTTGTTTCAGTGGTGAGAAGCGGGAATTATTATTTGTTTGAGACGGACAGTGAAGAGGAAGAGGACGACGAGGAGAAAAAAGATGAAGAACTACCAAAGAAATCGGCATTTCAAGTTAGTCCTCGGACACATTTTAGTAGCATTTAATACTTGGTTTGTTTTTGTGAATTCGACTTGCCCTGTATATATTGACCATGCAGAATCAATAGTCTAACCCAGTGGTCACCAGCCCTCTTCCTTGAGATCTGCCTTCCTGTAGGTTTCATCTCCAACCATCTGTTTTAGCCGATCAAGAACTTCTTAAGGCAAAGATTAGATGGTCAGATGGACACAATTATGGTTGGAGTTAAAGCCTTCAAGGAAGGTAGGTCTCCAGGAACAGAGTTGGTGACTACTGGTCTAACTCTTGTGGTCCTACAGCACTGAGATCTTGTAGCCATTTAGTTTTTTCTGCATTTAACAATGTTTCTTTATTTGTCAGGCCACTAACTGCTAACTTCCTTTGTGGAAATGTGGAACCACCATAGTAAAGACTACACGCCATGTCCTTACTAACTCAGCCCCTACTCTGCCCTTCTTATAGAGAGCTATCCAAATGTTTGCCTCTGCTTTGCTGGCTTTAGCAAAGTCTGTCATTAAGCTCCCCAAAACTATACTGCAGTATACAATCAGGGCAGCCAAGGTACTTGCACCAGGCCTACTATATCTCTCCTTTTCCTCTATTTTATACTACTGTGCTATTGTTCTTTGTACGATATTTTTTCCCTCTTTGGTTATACCCAGCCTGTGTGCTTTATTGCACACTGCATTTTTCCTGACTCTTGCTTTTACTACTGTGCATTGAGGAAAACTGGAGCGCAATCTGAGCCTGAATGGCCGAGCCTTGAGGAATGTCGACAGTTTTGTATGTCTGTTTTCCAGGCATCTATCAAGAGCCATATGGGCTGCTTTGCATGTGAAGGAAATGCAGTGCAATGTGCTTTACTGTAGTATGCATGAGAACTTTTCAGGGGAGACTTGGTTTTGTGTTGGGTGATGTTGAGGCTGTGTTTTTTTCTCCAACATAAAGCACATTTACATAGCTAAAAGCAAACAAACAAACAAAAAAAGGTGACATCTACTACTCTGGGATAAAGCACACCCTGAGCCTTGTTATTCCTATTGGCCAAACTGTTCTTGTATTCTTGACAAGAGATCACAAAAATAATCCAGATCATGCAGTCTAAACACTAACCAATCAAATCTGTTCCCTTACCTCTTCAAGTCTTTCTTTGGCATTATTCTGTCTCTTCAGTTTGTGTATCATGCTTGGATCACTGACTCCAAAACAGCCATGAAGGAACGCAACAAAGAGAGGCGGCGTTTCTGGCAGAGATACACAGAGGGACGCAAAACCAAGAAGAACCAGAGGGAGGGTACGTGAAAGAGCCAATCCAGATATTTTATTCAGAACAAACAGAAGAACTGGATGGACCAGTGTTCTTCAGTTTCTTAGGTTTAATTATATTAGTAGCTGAGATGTTTTGCCTTTCTTCAACAGCTCATGTAGCCATTGAGGTGAGAGATAAAGTGGAGGACACAGTCGAAGAAGAGAGATCAGATGGGCCAGGTACATCGTCATTGTGTTAAACTGCACATATACTCACTTTTCTCTGCTAACTTCTCCCCGTTGATGTCTGAAATCAAAGCTGACCTTCAACGATGGCGGTCTTTACCTCTGTCGCTGATAGGAAGGATTAACACGG
>JAOUWY010000071.1:13529309-13541269 GCA_025728095.1 Prietella phreatophila | reverse complement strand
AGGAAACCGGAGTACGTGGAGGAAACCCCCGCAAACTCCACACGAACATGAAAACTCCACACACACATGGTCCCGGCAGGACTCGAACCCCAACCCTGGAGTTGTGAGGCGAACGTGCTAACCACTAAGCCACCGTGCACCCAGATGAGATGCACTGTAGTACTTAAAGCAGCTGGAGGCCACCAGATACTGACTGTTCCTTCTGATCTTGATTAGGGACTCATTATTCCATTTGTCAAATGTCTGTAAAACTTGTTCTGTTCATGTCTCAGTTATTGAATCTTTTTTATGCTAATACAAATATTTACACATGTTAAGAAATTTGTTTTAAAGAAAAGCAGTTGAATGTGATGTTTCTTTTTTGCTGAGTTTATATATTTAACATATATCATTACAATGCCTCATGCCATTAGCATGGATGCTACAGTGGATCTAAAAGGTCTACTCACCCTTGTTAAAATGGCAGGTTTTTGTTATGTAAAAAAATGAAACGAAGTTAAATCATGTTAGGACCTATTCTAACTTTAAAAATGTAAACTATTAATTAAAGTAAAAAACAATAAGAACCATTTTATGGGGAAACAGTGAAAAATACTAAATGTACAATGAACTGGTTGCATAATTGTGCACACCCCTAAACTAAGTTGAAGCACCTTTAGATTTTCTCACATCATTCATTCATTCTTTTTTGGTAAGCGTCAATCAGTTTGACACATCTTGACTTAGCAATATTTTGATTTTTGATATTCTAACTGTGAAATTGGCTGGGCATCTCCTGTGCACAGCCCTCTTCAGGTCATCACACAGATCTTTGATTGGACTTGAGGTCTGGACTTCCAATACCTTGAACTTGTTTCGGTGAAGATATCCCTTTGTTGATCTGGAGGTTTGCTTTTAGTTGTTGTCATATTGAAAGGTGACCAGATTTTTTAGCAGAAGCTTTATGGTTTTGCACCAGAATTGACTGGTATTTGGAGCTATTCATTATTTCCTCCACCGTGATTAAAGCCCCAGTTCCAGATGAAGAAAAACTGGCACCACCATGCTTCACCATGGGGATGGTGTTCTTTTGGTGATGTGCTGTGTTTTTTTGTGCCAAGCATATTTTTTTGGTATTATGGCCAAACAGTTTAACTTTGGTCTCATCAGATCATTAGATACTATTCCACATGGTTTTGAGAGATTGGATGATTTATTTATTTTTTTTGGTTAAAAAAGCTTCTGTCTTGACACGCTACTCCCGAAGAATTCGGGAGAATATTGTCACATGTAGGGAGCAACCAGCACTTGCCAGAAATTACTGCAATTCCTTTAATGTTGCTGTAGACCTCATGGCAGCCTTCCTGACCAATTTTCTCCTGATCTTCTCATCAATTTTAGAGGGATGTCCTAGTGTCCCTGTCATGCCATATTTTCTCCACTTGTTAGTTATTGTCTTTACAGTGTTCCATGTTATATTCAATGCCTTGGGAAAATTTTATAACCATCTCCCAGAACAATGAGATCCTGTACGTGCTTTGTAAACTCTTTGTGGCCCATGGCTTTCCTAGTTGGGTGTTACCAATAAGATGTCAGGAAAATCCTTTATAAACTGTTGTACTTTATTTGGGGTTAACCAGTCACTTTAATTAGTGACAGATATATACACCAATTAGTATTTAACATGAGTTTGAATGTGATTGTTTGATTCTGAATACTGCCACATTCCCAATTATAAAAGGGTGTGCACACTTATGCAACCCACATTTTGCGTATTGGTAATTCTATGTTTTAAGAAAATTAACCGTTACTTTTTACCCATGTAAAGAAATGAGATTTTTAAAATTTTGTGCCTCAGGTGGATTAACACATTTTTAATACATCATCATGTTATCATCATGCTAGTTAATATTTGAGAGATGTTGTTAGCTAAGGTTTTCCCCATGATCTTTGGTTCCTTGATAAAAGAGCCACTAATTTACCATCAGTAGCTAAAATCTGTATGCAAATTTTACCTGTATTTTTACTTTCATACTTTTTGGAAATTTACATTTATACTTTTCTACTTTGACATAAATGAAGAATTTAATGAATGGAAAGTATTTCAACTTTTACCAGAGCATTTATTAGGATGAATGATTGCACTTTTACTTGGGTAGAGAATATCTTTACTACATCTGCTAATATAGTCAGTCTTATCCTTCAGATCAGCTGTACTCTTTGGAATGCTGGTCCTGAAAAGTATATAATGAGACAGAAGTGAGGTGTCCAGGTTTTTGTTTTTTGTTTTTTTTTAACATGGGAAGGCAAAGGTGGGGCTCAGACCCCACTTAGGGCACTCAAATTATGTATGGAATAAAGTTGAGTATAATTTGTTTCTCAGTGTAAACATAGAAAATACACACATAAGGCTTTATAGTTACTCTGTATTTCCTAATAAATGAAGATTTGGTCAATTTGTGGTGGTAATGCTCATTTTAAAAGACACCAGCTACCATGTGACCATTTTCAGTACAATACTACATTCTTCAGGAAGAAGAAAGCCACACAATGGACTTCCCAGAAAGGTTTAGATGTTTGAATCTGCTGATTGGGAAGGGACTACAGACGACATCTGAAGCTTTCTAGTGTTCATAAAACTACTTTGGAATGTATTTAGTCATGTGTGTTCATAGGAAAATCACAGTGGAACAGCGTTTAACATCTGGGCCTGTAAAATGGGTTTACATTACTTAGCCATTACACAATTACACAGAGGAAGTATTAATGTAGTATAATGTGATTTCCACAGGACGACGCCCATATTGTTACACTGGAGTGAATAGCAAGTCTGTGGCCTTTTCAAAACAACTCATCACTCCTTAAGGATTTTTGGTTTTCCTTAGGAAATGCGTCAAGTTACTACTCGTTGCACTGGTCTTTTACAAAAATTGCAGTTTTGTAGGAAACATTGTGATATTTATGGAAGACTTTTTGTGTTATACGGCAACAATCTTGACAATATATGCTAGTTAGTGAACTTTTAATCCAATGTGACCAGTGCTTCTTTTAATTCCTCCACTCTTTGTGCATGACATCTGACCTCATGGACATTTTAAATCTGCATTTGTCACGTGAATTATGTTGACTGTGGTAATGTTTTGACACAATGAGGTTTTGGATCGTGATGAATTTAAATTCATTCTTAATCATGTGGGGAAATTGACAATTTGCAGTAATCTGAAATAAATAGTTTCATAAACGCCTCCAAATGGCCATTTATGAAACGATTTGGATGTTGGGATCCTGAGAGTCAATGTCTCTGAGTTGGTACCATCAGGGGGCAGCAATGTCATTGTGGCTTTGGACCAGATTTTAACCCACAGTATTTCTACATTCTGCAACCCTATGCATGTATAACATGAGCCCAATAGATCATTTATAGACCCAGTTATATATAAATAGCAATTAGCGTCATCACAGTATACACATTTGTAATGAATGTAGCCCTTTATTTGTAGCAGCAATACTTTGTTGTTTCTTTCATCATTTCCTTCGACCAGCACCTCTATTACACTGATTATAGCCAAGCCCTTCTATTGCCATAATTACTGGGGGCATTTAAAGAACGCAAATGATAGAAAATTTGATCTTACATGCTTTTAAAAAAAAATAAAAATCAGTTTGTTGTACCATGTAAACATTGATATTTATATATGGAAACTAAAATGCAGTCTGTTTCAGCATCACCACCATGAAAACATTTACATATACAAATATAAACAATGCAAAACATATTTATACCTAGCTTTCCAAAGGATCTGGAAATGGAAAAGGAATGGCTTTTTGTTGTGAGGAATTTGGTATGAGCGTAACTATTGCAATCGGGATTGCTTTTTCATCAAGGCACCACACTGTGCAGGTTTTGCTGAAATGTTTCTGCTTATGGATCAGTAAGACATTTCCAACTACATTTCACCTAACAGCAAACACAGAACAGTACTTCACTTCGTTGTAATATTTCATCAATTGACTGACATTTGCTGACGTGGGCGCTTTCGTAGGCCAGAGTGGGTTAATAACTATTCTAAATAGGAGGCAGTTTAATCTGGGGTACTGAGATTTAATTTGAATTTAAAGTTAATATTCACAGACTATAACTATTTGCCTGAATATCTAATGATTTCTACATTTTTGTTATTACACTTTGTAATAGCTGATGAGGCTAAAGATGGATAACCCTACCACTTTATTCTATGGTGGTTGAGCGGATGCCATTTGGAATTTTCTGGAGATTTCCATTTTACTTTACATGTCACAGGTAGAGGGAGCATGAAGAGATCAACCAATCGGAACAGAGGTTTCTTACATACGATGTATCACTTTACCAACACAGCTCAGGGCTCATACTAAAAAACAAAAGAGGTTCAAAAATGGTCATGTAGAAGTCAGTTACAATTGTTTTTTTTTGTTTTTTGTTTTACTTCAGCATTGTAAGTGTAGAAACTAAGATACAAGAAAAGTGTATGGGCCCTTCAATAAAAATACAATAAAAAGATGTTTCTTTTTAATGCAATGTTGGATATCGTCATATATGAATTTTAAAGTGCAAATATCCACATAAAACAATATTATACAAATGACATAAACAAAGTATGGCACAGTTTCAAACAACATTAATAAACAGATGGTTTAGATTAAAATAAAGCAAAGTACCTTTGGACAGTGGTAATGCCACAGACCCAGCATCTTCAATTAAAGCTTTTGGAGACATATCTTCTTTCAAAACCAGACAAACATAACAGACATTAGATAGAATACCAGTAACCTTTTTATCTGATAAATACTATTACACACATCATGTAGTGGCAAGGTAATTATTTTTACTGACATATTGCACACCTTGTCATCTTAAGCCTCACACACACTCGGCAGCAACCAATTATAAAGCTGCAGTAAATAAACCGCTTGTCAGAAGACCCTCCCCATGTGCTCAGTAAAAAGCCGGGTTGGTGTGTTCAATCACACAGCGTCTGCGGTGGCGTCGTATCAGCCGCAACACCTCCGCGGGCACCTCACACTCCTGTACATTAAGCATCTGCAGTTCAGGACATCCTGTAGCTAATGCCTTCAACCCTCTGCCGGTTAAACTCTCACATCCTTTTAGACTGAGCCTTCTGAGACCAATGCAACAACGTGCCAATACCTCAAGTCCCATGTCTGACACCAGCGGGCATCGGCCCACGTCCAGCGCCCGCAGCTTGGGGCAGCCGCGGGCAAGGTGGCTCAGGCCCTGATCTGTGATGCCTTCACAGCCCCGAGCATTCAGGTAGCGCAGACGTGGACAGTAGCGTGCCACATAGCGCATGCCTACGTCAGTGATGCGGCTGCAGTGTGCCACGCTCAGATGGCGGAGCTGACCCTCCATGCGGGCCACCTCACGCAAGCCGAAGTCGCCAAGTAAATGGCAATCACTTAGACTGAGCTGCCGCAGAGCAGGGCAGTGAAGAGTCAGCTGGCGTAAAGCTTCATCCGTCAGCCGGGTGCAGCGGCGCAGATAGAGATGGGTGAGGAGTGGGCAATGAAGAGCGATGGCACGCAGGCCTTCATCCTCCAGAGATGTGCAGTCTGTCATGTCCAGATAGCGCAAGCCGATCTCCTGTCCATGGAGTGGACAGAGAGGCAGTGAACTCTCCTGAATCAGACTTATACAAGTCACTTTAGGGCAACCTGAGGGGAACCAGAGATACACTGTAAGTGTAGTGCTGACGGCAGGTGTTAGTGTAATATGTGTAATATAAAAAGGAATAAAGTCACTTAATGAATGAATGAGTAATCAGAGAGCCATTATTTAACTTTTTCTCACCTTGCAACTTTCAGCTCAGAAGGACCTGAACCTAATCAAGTTATTTATTTCAATTTTCGTGTTATTAATTCATTTATTTGCTTATTTCATAACACACTGTGAGGAAAGCAAAAACTACCCCCTTCTACAAACTGTACATGAGCTCACAGACAATTGGCTAGCATCGCTGTGATAGGCAGAAAGTATGATATCCAAGTAAGCACCCACAAATGCACATTACACACTGTTTAATGGGGCCACCGTATTGCTATGACATTCTTTTGACATTCTCAGTCGATGTTATAATTTAGATTATTATTCAAGGACTCAAAAGATTTTTGTGGTATTTTTTAAGTCGACTCATGTTTTACTTCTGCTTTTGGGAGTAGAGGGGAAAAAACCCCAAAGAAAACATACAAAAAGGTAGGAAAACACAGGGCACCATTTAATATCAAAGGAAACATTTCAGTGTCTGTTTTCCTTCTGTTGAAATCTTTTCTCACTCTCAGCATGCATGACCACAACTAACAAAACCTATTCTTATGACAAAGGGTTTACTTCCTTTTCTGAATGGTGCAACAGTAGCTTTGCCCACCAAGGATTTTTTTAAGTGTGTCACTGCTTTAATGAAAGCAACAGACCGGCCCTTCTCCTTGAGGTTGAGACTCTCAGAGCTCAGCAGACCTCTCCTTCTCTCAGGGGGAATCGTAAGGCTGGCAGTAATTCCCAAATTCTTTAATGCTTTTCCCAGCTTTCTGAGCAAAGCAGCACTGCTATGAATTACTCTCCCAGCAAATCCAACAGTGTACAGCTTGATGGATGATGGCAGCGATTCGGCACCATGAAATATAGATTATATGTTGATAATTTCAGCGTGTCGACTAAGCCATCCCAGTGCAGCATGGACACACATATTTATATCTTGAGGCAATTTAGTTTAACTAATTGACCTACTGACATGTTTTCGGGGGCAGGAAACCAGAGAAACCAGAGAACCTGGAAGAAACCCACACGGATATGGGAAGAACATGCAAAACTCTGCCTAGACTAGAAACCCAAGCTCAGGATCGAACTGGGGACCCTGGAGCTGTGAGGTGGTGTGAAGAAGTAGAGTTCCTTGGTGTCAATTATTATGACTCCATGCTGCTTTGCTTACCTGAGACATCCAGGTGCTCAAGGTTAGGACAGCGGGACACGACGTCAAATACAGCCTCGTTTGAAACGTTGTAACAGCCTGCCACCTCAAGGTGCTGTAACTCAGGACAGCACTGAGCTAGCACGCGCAGGCCACGATCAGAGAGCCTTGGGCATCCGCTCGCCACCACCATCTCCAGAGTGAGACAGACATTGGGGGTGTCCTGGCACAGGCGCTGAGTGAGGACCTTCAGGGCTCTGTCAGCATGGAGCAACTCTCCGCTAAGTCGGATGGTTCTCCAGAGACGGGGGTCCCAGGCCAGACTGTACCAGCGGCGGCACACTCGGGCACAGCGACACAGCTGTGGCGTGGACAGGTGAGCGAAGATCTGTAACATGACAGGGTCTGGAATAAATTCAACGAGTGCAGAGGAGTGAGATTTGGAGGCCTTTTTGCAGCTTCCTGGAGGAGCATGGACCATAGCGACAGTTTCTCTAGGAATGGTGGGGGATGAAGATGAAGATGGGGATGAGGATGGAGACTCATGCCCATTGGGGAGAGTTTGAGGAGAAAGATGAGAAGGACTCAAGTTCAGGATGAGAGCAGGACTCGGGGTGCTATGTGTCCTCATGCTCAGGTCTGAGTCTGGAGAGAGAAAGAAAGAATGAAAGAGAGTTGTTAACACGTATTATTACTACCTAAGCTTTGATCAACACATACTAATGTATTTAAATGTAATGTAAACCATAACTGTGAAACACAGTCTGATTAACTGATCATGTGTAATCATTTCAGCCTGGTTTACCAGATGTCATCAAATGCTCAAATGAACACTCAACAATTTCACTAAAGCTTTCATTCCAGGACTGGAGGGCATTTCCACAGCTATCAATTTTGTGATGATCAAGTGTCACTTTTGTCTTAAATGTCTGATCAGTGTGTTCAAAGGGAAGACATAAGATGGTATGCGTGGTCGATGTAAACACTGAAAGTCGTACTATCAGCAGATGTGACTGATTGCAGAGATAGAGAGCAAACATATGTAGTAACCAGTGATTGCTTGGCTGGATCTCATCAACACCAATAGCGTGAGATGGGGTCTCTCAGTCTGCATTAACATCACTGTTTATCTGATTCAACTGGCTTTCAAATCCAACAAGCTCTTCTCAAGTGCTAACAGAAATCCCGCCGAGCAGTTATGAACTATAATATATGGGTATTAAACGATCATTCCTTGGTCTCAGATAAGACTCTTTAGTCAAACGTCAAGGCAAAGATCTATCTGTGTAATATCTGAACGCTACATTTTTACTTAGATAAGAAGAGATACTAAATCGGCTAAATTGGGAAAATTCTTATAATCTGTTCCTGCCTTCCTTTCTGCTCTGTTTCTTCATACACCAAAGAATATCATTAAGGCAAAAACCCCTCCCAAAGTCTGACTTGTACATGCATAGTCCCTGTTTCCACAAACCCACAATAAACTGCTCCATTTGCAGAGTTTTGGGAGATGATCCTGCTAAGGAAATGAGGGTTTAAATGTGATATGCCTTTTTGTACAGGAAATATCTTTATTATTGCACCTGGGCTCCTCAAGGTCTTTTGGTAAGGAATCAGGATTAGTCTGGAGGAATTAGTGAGGCATCCATAATACCAAGCCCAACAGCCCATCAAATATCCCGCTGCTCAGCCATATTCTGGTCACAGGACTGCATGAGGAAAACATTCGTACAGCTGTAGACCTACCTCATGTTCCTTTTCTCAGAAGATAAATTAGTGTCAGATTTTCATGTTAAAATTTTGTAATGAGCAGTCTCATATATGTCTTTGCATGTAATGAATATTCCAGTCTTTATTTCTCACAGTGCTGGGTGAATTCACAAGTGCAAGTGAGCACTTAGAGTTTTATGACGGTGGCAGTCAGGGTGGCCATCTTGTAGATTTATGCATCACCATGGACAGACGGATCGTCTCCTTAACATTTTTAAGCATAAATGACACACAAATCCTCCTGTTTCTCTGTCTTGTAAGTCTCTGTGACGATGGTGTGTGTGTGTAAATGTGTGTATGCATACAGTATGTCATGTAGATTTGTATTCCAGACATGACCCAAGACCATGTTGATTGGTGACCAGGTCATGATGACATACACAGATTCTCTCTCCAGGGGGAAAAATGTCTTCTCTGGGACAGCAGACAGCTTTCTGAAAACTAACCAACCGTCCAACGATCTCTCAGACACACAGAGACAAACCAGGGATATACTCAGTACTATCTAGAGAGTATTATGAGACAAATGAAAACAAATTAACTGTATGTAATCTATTATTGCATGTCTGTATAGTTTTAAACCCCTGATGCCAATTTTTTATTCTTTTTTTTGTAAAACTATTTATCTTGGAATATAATAAAATACACATTCACTGAAATTCATTTTAGTCTAGACATGTCTGTGTCCCATGACCATTGTACCTTCAAATGAATCGATTAGCATGGGGTTATTAAAAAAGATGAAAAATTACATTAAAAAAAACAAAACATTTTAACTGTTACTCTGACAGACGTAATCATAAACTGGTTTTAGTACAATGACAATATGGTGCGCTCCAGTGGAAATATTTGTCTAACCTTAGCTCACTTTGCTTTATTCCTTTTAGACTAATGAAAAACATAGAGATGACTTTGGCTAGGGACACCAGATTTTATTCAGCCATATGTCTTTGACACACATTGGGCCTCATTTATCAAACTGGATATAAATGAATTTACTAATAAATAGTTCACAAGGGCATTTAAACAAGAATAATGGTATTCAGGAAAATCTAGTTAGACTGGAAAAACGTATGTATCCTACAACAGCTCCTGAGTTTCTGTAAACTTTGTATAAGAAGACTCAATACTATGAACCTCGACTGATCGGCTTCAATTCATATATATTTGGCATGAGTTACTGGAATTTTATATAAGGATAACATTGTCAAGTTAAAACAGCTTATTTATTTCAATTACACAGAGCATTTAAATAAAAAATGTATGAAATTCAGTCAATTCACATTAATAACTTGAACGAATGCAATCCAAATGTTATAGATAAATTAAGACAAATAAGCCTAGTCATTCATTTAGGACAAAAGAAATGGCACATCATAATGGCTGAGCTACATTACTGGAAGATTTAGCACACGTCACATTTATGTCTGTCCGGGCATCTGGTAAGGATGCCACGTGGGAGGCTGCCTGTGCAGCTCTACTGGGCACGCCACTGGGCGGAGTCCACGGGGGCGACCCGGGACAAGCTGGAGGGATTATATCTCTCGGCGGGCCTGGGAATGCCTGGGAATCCCCTAGGAGGAGCAGGAATCGGTCGCTGGAGAAAGGGAGATCGTCGGCCCTACTTAGAATGCTGCCACTGCGACCCTCACTAGGACAAGCGGCGTAGAAATTGGATGGATGGATAGATGTCTCTTTCATTGTTTAGTCTCTTTCATTGTTTCATTGTTGGGGTGGCTGTGGCTCAGGTGGTAGAGCAGGTTGTCCACTAATCGTAGGGTTGGCGGTTCTATTCCCAGCCCTCATGACTCCACATGCTGAAGTGTCCTTGAGCAAGTCACTGAACCCCAAGTTGCTCACGTTGGCAAGTAAGCACCTTGCATGGCAGCTCTGCTACCATTGGTGTGTGAGTATGTGTGTGAATGGGTGAATGAGACACAGTATAAAGTGCTATAAAACTTCTGACCATTTAGTCATCATTTTCATGTGTTCAGCTCAGTGCGCTTTGCCTTTTATGGAGTTTTGTGGGCGTCACTAAATGCAAATGAGCTGTGCCTTAAACACACTTGGTATTTTACAGGTGATTGGAATTTATCAACATTTGCACATGAACATGAAAAAAAATCTGCATTATCGAAATGTTGGCAAATCTTATGGAAATGTTTTGTTTGGTTTGGCCTATCAGGACATTTACACTCAACTTTAATAAAAGATTAATATAATAAATCAGGCCCATTGTGTGTTTTTCAAAGATGTTTGTTTGTTTCTGATCAGATGAACATTGTATGTACTGAAATCATTTTCAGCAAAGAGCAGAACCTTTCTGGACTGAACAATTATAACTATTATAAAGTCCATAAATTGAAAAATGTCCCAGATTATCACTTGATTACAACACTCGATGTCCACTGAGTGACAGTTCACGGTCAACCTACCAATGAAGAGCTCATGCAATAAAGAGGAAATTCAATTAATTCTCCCACTACTCTATCCCAAGAAGGTTGGATTTGTTACCACACACAGAAAGAACCTGCACATGAATTTGCCCTAGGACACAATCAGCATCAGTATGAAAGCAAAAGCTGCAGAAACGGCAGAAGATTGAAACAGGAGAGAAGAGGGATTAGGTCAATCCATGCTCATTGCACAAGCCCCTCTTCAACCAGGATCTTAGTCCTGGGTGGTCTCACTGTGTAGCCATTCCCAGTGAATTTGTAGCATGTAGCACATTCAACACATTATACACAGCTGGAATTGACCCCTGGAGAGGCAAGTTCATTTCTACCGTTGTGAAATGAGTCCTTTCCATGCTAACTGTCACAGTTCGGCACCACTCTCCCTGAAGCTGCATTTAAAAAGCTACAAGTGACCACATCTGCCATGGGTTTCATGCTTGTCATTCCTGCATAAAGACTTCAAGATGGCCATTGTGTCCCACAGTCCATGTGTTTATCCTCAGACTTTATATATATATTGAAGCAGACATTGGCTCATATCCAGTGTTTAAATGCACATACAGTCATGGCCAGTTTATTCTGCTTGGCCAAATAACATTTACTCTAAACACAAGTACATATACAACCCGCAATCTAGCTGTCACAAGTCGACGTAGCGGCAGAAGCAGTTGCAGATTTTGAACATTTAATATAAACAAATAGACAAGTAGACAGACACATAAGACAACTTGGCAAAACACTGTGGCATGAAACAAAACACTGACATGAAAGACGACAGTCTAAGACAACGAAAGAC
>JAOUWY010000071.1:13503570-13518117 GCA_025728095.1 Prietella phreatophila | reverse complement strand
TGTAGAGGACAAGTGTAATGAATGCCATGGCTCTCCCTGTCATCTTGGCCATATGTTTTTCTTCTGCCCTGATCTTCCTCATTTAATCGGCTGCTGGCTTTTATTTGTTTCAAGCAATCTGACTTTCTTGGACAGAAAGGGAACGGAGGAGGGTGAGGTAGCTGAGTGAGAGATAAGGGGGCCTTGAGAAGGGGAAGAGGAGCTGAAGTTGTTACAGGATGAGAGGAATGGATCCTTATGCTTTTTTAAAATAACAATGCTTCATGATGTTAGAGAGAAAAAAAACAAACGAGTTCCCACATGAAATGTGCTACCTTTCTCATAATAACTATGAAATCCTGTTCGTAAATTATATTTGGACACTACTGTAAGATTCTTAGTAAGAGTTTTAAATTGAAGACAGCTGGCAGTAGGAGTAAATGTAGATTCTGTAAACTGAAGGCTAATGCTGAAACCTGATGCTGCAGAATGTGTTTTGCACTTAGTGTAATTCTTCAAATCAAGCTTAACACACTAAACTCACAACATAAACTTTATATTTACATTTGATCTGTTATAGTTACATTTATTGAGGTGAAATGTTGAAATACACATTAGTTCCTGTTACCAGTTACATTCATGCAGCTGTAAACTGCATTAAGCTTCCTCACCAGCCTCGATTTTTCCTCTATCTTGAAGTTAATAGGACATAAAAAAAATAAAAACAATTTTGTTTGTCATGTTGTCAAGAAACCACAAAACACAAATTTCTATATACTTAGACTTTCCTGTGAAGGAAAACTTAAATTTACAGCATTCCCTCTGAATATTACAAAGTGCTGACACTTGAAAGTAAACATCTCATCACAAAATGCTCCATCAACAGTTAGAAAAAGAAAAAATAGATTTCCTTTAGGAAAGGCTTAGTGGTTAGTACTTTTGCCTTACGCCTCCGGGGTTGGGGGTTCTCCCCGGCCTTTTGGGGTTTCCTCTAGGTACTCTGGGTTCTTCCCCAAGTCCAAAGACATGCACTGTAGGTTGATCGGCATTTACAAATTTTCCATAGCGTGTGATTGTACCCTGCAATGGGTTGGCACCTTGTCCAGGATGTCCCATGCCTTGTGCCTGGGATAGGCTCCAGGCTCTCCCCTGACCGTGTGTAGGATAAGTGGTATGGAAAATGGACGGAAGGCTTTCCTTTCTCAAAAAGGAACACTTTTAAATGTTTTTTTTGTTCTCTTATTGTTAGGTTTAGATTATGTGACATGTCTGCCATACAAGTCCCTATGGACATTCTTACAATATAAACAATAGTGCATTATAGCAAGTGCATGAAATCCTTTGATTTGTCTTGCCCTTGGCTCTATGATCAGAGATTGTGTTATAGAATGTTAATCAACACCTTCTGACCAATTAGATTTGAGAATTCAACAGCACTACACCATAAATGCATTGAGAGGCATTCACCATTTAAATAACACCTCCGTAGAGGTGCATCTGAACCTGAGAAAGCCATTCACATATGCATTGCTGGCAGAACATAGACTAGATTTAAAAAATAGATGCTTCTTGAAATTTCTAACTAGTAAAGACTGAAAAGTCGTTGGTTTTTCTATGCCATAACCACTTAATCAGATGTCATACACACTCACAGTAGTCACAAAGTGAAACATTTGTACTATGTTGTTTAATTGGAAAAAGAAAAAAAAATTATTTACAGTATTCTTTCATCACTCTTCACATCGTATTTACTTAAAAGTCTTTGGCCAATTGGTCTATTACAATCAGGAAATGGTGACTTGTTGGAAAATCGTTGGTCTTGGATGTATATTCTGGTGTTATTTAGAAACCTCCAACAGTAATTTGCACTGTCACTTGACTCTATTTAAAACTCCATTACTTTCAGAGCAGTTTTTGGGGCCCTGTAAAACAAATATCCATTCAGTCCTCCATTTTCTGGCAAGGAGAAGATCAACACTGACACTATGAGCCATGGATATGTTTGTACTACAAAATGAATGGATGAAAACATGGAAAGTGTTGGTATTTGGCGTGTTTACAAGCAGTAGTATGAGAGAATTACAGTGTTACAAATGTATGGAATAGTCCGGAGAGTGTTTAGACTGCTTTGACATGCTTGCCTCCATTGACCCCACAGCACCGAAAGAAAGGGAAAAAAAGAGAAAAGGACCACACTTATTATTCACATAGAGAGGACACGGTACAGTGAGTTTAATTTCTTTATATGGAACTACAACTCAGCTCTTGACCTAGGAAATTTGCTTCAGTAGAGAGGAATGTTTTTGGGTGACTTCAGCGATGTGTGCTTCAAAGATCATCAGTTGGAAAAGTAATGAACAATGATTTAGTGTTCTATTGTTGAGTGTTTCTTCCAGCTGTGCTGACATTCCCACAATTGGAAGGAACACTTGTAATGATAAATCAAGTTTCAAAGATAGAACAAACGAATCTGACATAAAAAAAAGAATTTAAAAAAATTAAAAGAGCTGGGTTTCAGGATGTTGTGGCCCATAACTATAATTAGAAACTACTACTTAATGCTGTTTATAACATTACTGGTTCTAGATTAGACCCTTAAGGTGGAAATTTCTATTCAATTCAAATCATTATTTATCTATTATATGACATTCTGCATATTACCAGTACCATTACTAGTACCAAGAAATGAAATTTGCAGCCAGTCGGCAACCACAACCTGTCTGAACTATGAGCAGTCCTCTGAAGAACATCCTCCTTTCTAGAATCCAGATCTTGTGTCCACAATCCTTGTACCACAAAGCGAACACTCAGGATTTATTTCAGTTTAATTTCCCAGACATGGGAGGAACACTTTGGATGTGGTTGAATATAACAAAATCCTATGTGCTGAGAACATCTCCCGGGTTGAGATGATGCATTCATGCCTGCAAAAATTTAATGTCCATAAATCTTTAGAAGCATTCAATTAACTTGCTTTGCAGTCAGTACTATCCATTCCACTAAGATGGATTCTTTATGTTCAGTTATAAAATGATATATTTTTGTCTGCTGGATTATCTGTGCCATTAGCTGGGATTATTCTTGTAAGTGTTCATAGAAATAATCTATTAGTGGTGTGTCATTTGTGAACAAGTCGACTCTTTGAACTGCATCATTTAGGAGAACGTTGGGAGCTGATTCATATATTGCATACAAGTATACATATATATTGCATATTGGGTAATACCCCCTTTTTTACAAGCTTTACTCAATTAAGTCATTTGCCAATTCCCACCAGTATCTAGCTCTCCCCTATTACAAAACAGCTACCAATGGGGGAGCGTAATATTTCTTTCTGAACACATGTTACATCACAGAGCAACTGAACACACTAGAGGAAGGCACTAAATTGCCATCTTTTTAATGCATCATTATACATGTCATCCTTCAGAACCAGAGAGCATGGCCAATTTGGATCTCTTGGACTCTTTAAATAGATTTTATAGCAAGCACAATACAAAGTATAGGGTAGAGTCAGATTGGCAAAGCCCAAAAACCTTTGGTAAAAACTGGCAAGGAGGATTTTGGGAGCTGAGAGTCGGTTCTTAATGGTGAGCTGAGCTGAAAGGGTCAGAATTTCCATCAATATGACATATGGCTTGAGTCCAGACAAAGCAAACTGATAATAATAATAATAATAATAATAATAATAATAATAATAATAATAATTTGCACCTTAAAACAGACCAACGTTACGTAAATGACATCAAATAAAATTGGTAGTATTTCAAACAGCATGGAAGGAGAGCCTGCCGAACTATAGAAAATCTCTTAGCGTTATTAGATCAGTCTATCTCAGCTTTTCTAGCTCAGTCTCTAAACCTTAATTGAAGATAACAAAAATAATCCTAGATTCTTATTTAATACTATAGCAAAATGAACTAGGTATAAAACCACCAGTGAAACTTGCACACAATCATTATATTATATAGCAGCAGTGATTTTCACTGGCAAACTTGAAAATATTAAACAAAAAAATTCATATTATCAATTTAAAACCACACAGTCTCATAACTAACCCTGTAGATAATAATAATAACAATTTCCGATGAACAATTAGAATGTTTTACTCCCCTTCAAGAAACCGAACTAATTTAATTCATTTCTTCATCAAAATCATCAACTTTTATACTAGATCCCTCACCTACATGTTTCTTCAAACAGATTATTCCAGATGTAATCAAACCCCTTCTAAAAATAATAAATTCTTCCATTAGCACTGGCTATGTACCTAAATCACTTAAACTAGAATCTATTGAACCCCTGTTTAAAAATGGACCTAAACACCTGTCAATTTTCCAGCTATAATTCAATATCAAACCTCACCTTTATCTCCAAGATCTTACAAAATCTGTAGCGTAGCAGCTATGCTCACACCTATATAGGAATAACATTCATGAAATGTATCAGTTAGGATTTAGGCCTCATCGTAGCACAGAGATAGTGCTGGTTAAAGTGCTAAATGACCTACTACTAGTCTCTGATCAGGGTTGTGTCTCCTTGCTTGTGTTGCTTGACCTTAGTGCAGCTTTTATTACTACTGATCAAGCTGTTCTCCTTGGTAGACTAGAAAATGTTGATGGAATTAAGGGAACGGCCCTCTCCTCGCTCAGGTCTTATTTGAATGATCGCTATCAGTTTGTAGATGTACAGTAAATGGTGACTTCTCTACACATGCTGAGGTAAAGTTTGGTGTTACATATGAACAGTTATGCTATGATGGCTAGGACTACAATCACTATAATAGCTTTAGGACTGCAACTGCCACAAACAGTTTTGCAATCAAGTCTCCATCAGTGAACAGTGGATAAGTTCAACAAAACCAACTTCATGTGAAAACTGTAAGGAAGTTTCTTGGTTACACAACTGCACTATTTGACCATGTAGTATAAGCACATTTATAGAAGGGGTTTATTTTAAAATCGCACTATCCTTGTGCCTGATGATCCTGGGAGAGGCTTCAGGTTCCCCGCGACCCTGCAGAAGGAATAAGCGGTTGAAGATGGATGGATGGATGGATGGATGGATTCTGAATTGATATATTTCTGTAAAGCTGCTTTGGGACAATGTCCATTGTTAAAAGCGGTAAACAAATAAAATTGAATTGAACTGAATAGATTGAATACAAACATCTCAGTTTTCTTTTTAACTAAGCACATTTGAACCAAGGAATAGGTTCGTGAAGATTATACAAAAAGATGCCCAGTTATATTGTAATTACATGGCAGGAAATTTTATATTACTGATCTTAAATTATAACATGGGTCTATTTGACCTTTCTTAAAACATTAAATACACATAAAACAACTCTGTCTCGCTTAATATGTTGCCTTTTCAGTGACTATCAAATGGTTCTCATAACAATAACTTCAAATACCAAATAGAAAAATGTCTTACAGAAAAAGGGCTAATAACAACCCAAAGCAGTGAGTTCCTTCATGTACTCTCTGTGGTTAAGCATTTAAAGCCATGCCCCACAGCTACTAGCATGCCAAAGAAAACCATCGATGACAGCCCTTCCCAGGCTAGGCCAGAATTTATAATGCTTACATTGAACCTGGTTTCAACCCGAGGAATGTGCAGCACAGAGCCTGGAAGTAAATCAGACAAATTCTCATTCCTTGAATTAATGAACAGCAAGATGTATATGTGTTGAATTAGGTTATTAAAAAGGTGAAAACAAAACAGTCTAATGAACACCTGTTTTGGTAAATGTTCCTCTCATCAAGTGGTACAGCATTGAGTAAACTGACATTTAGGGATAACTTATTGTTTTTCATGTAGCACTTGAAATAAACCAAGTTTATAATTTTGGATGAGCCAGGTCCATCCACCATCTGTTCTGTCCACAAGCTGAACGATGAAACACCACAGAGTCCATAACAAACCGAGGGTGCAGGTGTTTAAAATCTGTGCTTGCTAAGGTGACCTCCAAGACCCCAATATACCATCCAGAAATCTCTGAATCTCTGAATCACTCAAGACTGACCCAGAATGCAATGGGCTATTTTTGATTTACACTTATTTTTCATAAGAAAACATGAGTAGCTTGTGCTAGATGGCATGTAGACAGGATTTTCATTTTGCGATGGGCAGTGCTGATTTTGAGTTTGGTTACTTCTAGGAACCTGTAATTTCCATGCAAGATGGGAACATTTTTAACAATTGAACTATTGTTACCGGTTCAGAAGGTGTATCACATAACCAACCAATATTCACATTCACAGTCACAAAAGCTGTTCCAAAATCTCCCAGAACTGTTCACTGGATTGATATCTGGTGATTATGAACATATGATTTACACCGGTTTTTCACATTCATCAAACCATTCAGCGAGCCCTTGTGCCCTGTTGATGGGGGCAGTGTCATCCTTGAAGAGACCACTACCATCAGGATAGAAATGTTCCATCATAGTATAAAAGTGATGAGTCAGAAGAACTTTGTATTTGTTCACAGAGACAATACTCAGTTAGAGAGCAAGTGGTTTCAAACCATACCAGCAAAGTAAATTCCCCCTCACAACACAACAGAGCCACTGGTGTACATCCCAGAAGCACAGAAATACAGTTCTCACTAAATACCTGGTACATATTATTGCAATTACAAGCAAAGGCACAAGAAGATTCGGGCAAAATACAGAGTTGGACTCTGCCTTACTGGCATCCAGCCTCGGAAAACTGAGTGCCATGCCATAATGAAAACAATGCCCGCCTGGAAGGCTGTTTTGCAAAGAGCAGTGTTTGTGCCCAACCACACGTTTCCTTTATAACTGCACCATTACAGCCACTATCAACAAGATGGCTTTCATTATAGGGACTGATAGTGGTGTAAAAAACAAAACCCACTGAATTCTTTGGAAAGCTTTTCTATTAGTGAGGTTGAAGGTAAAACAGGAAGAGACTGTGCATCTAAGGAGGTAGAAAAGCTGCCTGCCAGACAGGACAGTGAATGTAGACACCTGGGAAATAATGCTTTTACTTTTCAGCATGCTTGTTATTTGACGTTCTGTTTATGTTTAGTACCTTGGGGGGTTTAATCTTTTATTTATCAATAACCTGACAATGTACTATTAGGGTTGAGCAGAGCATTATATCACAAGGTTTCATTGTTTATCCACCTTGTTCATGTTTATTACACCCATGACTGTATTTCACTTGCACCTTCTGAATCTACAGCCTGGAGTAGGAAAAATTCAGCCCCAGCATCATTTCTGCATACCATTCTGTGTGTTTTTATGACCACTGGTGATGCTGTTGTGCTTGGTTCCACAAAAAAATCTAAATAATTGACTGTAAGACATTTGCTAAAAGCTAACAATCTGATGTGGATTCCAAAAATGTAATTAGGTCGACGCAATTTTATCTTTGAATGCCAGGGAGGCTCATGCACACAAGAAGACAGACTGAAAAGTAGGGTTAATTATTTTCATAATCGATTAGTTTGCTGATTATTTTTCCGATTAATGGGGGGGGGGGATTTCAGTACCAGTTATTCGTTGATTTAAAATAAAATCGACGAACTGAGTGTAAGAAATACAACCTTCAGACTAAAACGTTACACAACTGTTTGTCCAATTATATAAGACTGAAAAGAATTCAATACACACAGATACACACCATGTTCCATGAACTCGTGTTCCATTTGAGACGATATTACCTTTCTAAAATTCACACACTAGATGGTAGAGTACACAGTACATAGGGTAAGTGTAAAGTACTTAATTTGGGACACAACTTTAATATTTACTCTTCGAAGTGTGTTTTCACAACAGAAGTAATGTAATGAGTAAATGCACCTCGTGCAGCGCGTAGACCGACTAATCGATAATGAGATTCGTTGACAGCGATTTTCATAATCGATTATTATCGATTAGTTGTTGCAGCTCTACTGAAAAGTATATTTACAACATGTGAACACATCAAAATCCAAATGTAAGATAGACACAGAACATGGCAACAGGAATGGATTATTAGCAAGCATTTAGCCACTGCAAATTTACAAGTTTAATGGTGTTCAGTCTCAAAAATATGTACATTATACATGCTACAAGATTTGAGCATTTGTGACCAGAGAATTTTTGTATTAATTCTCTAAAGATTAGCAGTAATGAGATATTTGAAAACAAAGCTTCCAAGTTAAACTTGCAAATGCAGCCAATCTAAGAACTAACACTCTTTTTTGTGGGTTCACTATTATTATTATATTATTTTAGAAAGAACGTTGATTTTCAAATAGATTAAATGAGATACATTACCATTTTATACAGTATTGCAGCCTGTAGTATCTCAGTGTTTGTAACTAATTTAAGATTTTACAACAATTCATTTTAGTTCAATCGTAATCTCACTCTCAATCTTCCTTTAAGTAGCCAATTAGGAAACAAAATAGTTTCTTGCATTCCAGCGGGTCTAAACCCTTCACTGGCAAACTTGAAAGGACTCATTAAGAAGCTTTCAGAAGAGTGCACATCCAGATAAGACAGTGAAGTTATAAAGTATTTGTTTTGTTTTAAATGAGTTGCTATACAAACAGCCTACAGGTGCTTCAGTCTTATGGGAACAACGAGCTAGACAGTGTTTTTAATTTTAGGTTATCTTTGGACACACAAGTACATAAAAAAATAGCATTTCATGATGGGGAGTGTCGAGCAAGGAGTTTCAGACATAATGAGGACCAGATGCCTTACCTTCACTGGCAGTTACATTCCTGAGAGCTTTAGTCGGTGTTTGATCAGTGCCGGAGCTCACGTCGGAGGAAATGCTGGAGCTTCCTTTACCTGTGTAACCAAAAACACGGTAGAGCATGATTCATCACCGTAAATGTCTACTTATCTGGATGGCATTGTATCTATTTTACAATGTCAGGATTTATCATGATCCTGAATCACCTTAGCAGTGAGAAAGTCAGTGTTTGATTATATATTATATAAAGACGGGGATTGGAGGTTCACACTGCAAGTCAATATTATAACAGATGCCCTAAAAATGTAATCAGACACCCAAGCCTTGTTGGCCAGCCATTTGCTGGATAATTGCCAGTGGCATTGTGTGTTATTTTTAATCCAAACTGAAGTTTGAGGTTTTCATGATTAAGGATTTTGAGGAAAACTCATTAGGAATGCACTGGAGATGAGCTAAAAAAATTGTTTTGGTTTATGACTTCCTGCCAGTGAAAGAGCAGTCAGTATCCAGCACTGGAACAAAACATGGAAGAATTTTCTCAGTTTTATCACTTATGGGTTTTTAGTTTTGTTATGATACCCTATAACAGCACTGCCCTTGACACATTTAAACTTTGTTGACCGCTGGAAGTCCTAGAGCTTTATGTGCCTTTTAATTCCGTGAATTCATCTATAGCACATGCAAATCAAAGAGCAAAATAGAAACCCAGATCATATTACCAAAATTATACTTTACTATACAACGATAAAACCCTGTATATGGAAATACATGTAGAACGTAACCACATATAAATTGAAACTGGCGAGGACAGGAAATACTGAAATCTTATGGATTACTTGGGAGCCACTTCAAATGAACAAGGATCAGGAAAGAAGGCTTTCTTATTTCGATGAAATCAAAACGATCAAAAGTGACCAAATGCACTGCATTTGTAAGCTTGCCATAGAATGGTGTGTGTAATGTTTTCATAATATATTAATTCATTTATTTATTCATTCCTCTTTAGTAACTGCTTTATCCTGGTCAGGATCGTGGTGGAGCTAGAGACTGTGCCATGAACACTGGACACGATGTGACAATATAACCTGAATGAAATGTCAGTCCATCACAGACACATCCACCATGCACACACATTCACATCTACCGGCAGCTTTGTATAGCCAATCCACCTACTTGCCTATTTTCAGTTCTCCAGAGGAATCTCAAGAACCTAGAGGAAACCCACATATACACAGGGAAAAAACAAGGAAAAACAGACAGTCACTCAAGGTCAGGATCAAACCTGGATCTGACAAAACTACCCACCCAAATTTTTTTTATTAATATTTAATTATTTGGCAGATGCATTTATTAAAGTGATTCAGAGTGGAAGATGGCTTAGTGGTTAGCACGCTTGCCTTGCATCTACGGGGCTGGGGGTTTGAATCCCACCTCCACCCAGTGTGCAGAGCTTGTATGTTCTCCCTTTGCTTCGGGGGTTTCCTGAGGGAACTCCAATTTCCTCCCTCAGTCCAAATACATGCACTGTAGGCTGATTGGCATTTCTGTGTGATTGTGCCCTGTGATGGGTCCCCTGCGATAGGTTTCAGGCTCCCCTGCGACCCAATGTTGGATAAGCAGTATAGAAAATGGATGAGTGGATTCAAAAAGAATTCAAGCATTGAGCTCAACATATGAGAATCTTGTTACAGTGTCCAATACTTGTTCTCTGGCAGTCCTGAGATTTGAACTCACTAGCTCACTAATCACTAGCTCATAGTTAAGCCTCCACTGTCCACCAGTACAACTGTCATTCTGCTCTCAGAAGAAAACAGTCCATTTACTAGGATTACAAAAAAGACCTTCTTGATCTTTATTTGTCCATAAATAGGGCAGTTTTATGGATTTAGAATAGTAAGCTTAACATACACAAATCTATGGATGTTTGTCCTGCAAATTGAAGAGCTAAATCGAGGGCTTTAGCAAAGACTCTGGCACCACAAATGCAGAACTGGCAAAAATGTGTGTGCGTGTGTGTGTGTGTGTGTGAGGGGCCTGTTTTATGGTGGGCCATAAACTCAAACCACCAGTGGCTTCGTGCAAAATCTTGGGCCTTTATTCCACATAAGGCGTTCACCATGTAAACAAGCCTTTCTTCACACGCTTTCTTCGAGTGCTCATCATACCTACACACACAAACGCGCAAACATTTTACATAGCCACAATGCTTTGCTGCACCATTACCAGCATGTACCACCCACACAGGGACTAGCATTAGCCTTGCTAAATTTCAAACAAGCCTCTAATATTACCACTGGTGTGGCAAAGCCCACCATATTGATTACGCCTACACAAATGCCCCATGATAATACAGTCATTTCCAGCATCTCTTCTTTGGTAAACCAACCACTGCTGTATTGTGGCTAACATGAGACAGGCTCCCTTCATCATTGTCATTGTAAAGACATGTGGTGAAATCATCGAACCAGCACATCTGCTTCGTTTTCCACATCAGGCCCCAAAATGTGACTCACGAAGCAAGTGGATGCAATTTTCTGTGTATTGTCAAATGGCCTCAATTAGTTGAAATTATGAACATGCACAAATGTTTGTTCAAGTTATTCTATTCTGCACAGCTTCATAATGAGTTTACGTGAAAGTTATAATTATATAGTTGACAAAAGCTACACAAATATTCCCCATCTATGAAATTAAGATGAGAAACCACAGAAGTCTGAAATTTTCTTTCATTTACATTTAAGGCTTTTGGCAGACACACTTATCTAGAGTATTATCTCATTCTATACAACTGAGGGCCTTGCTCAAGGGTCCAACAGTGGAACGTTGGTAGTGCTGGGATTTGAACTCACAACCTTCCAATCAGGCGTCCACTGCCTTAACAACTGAGCTACCACTGCCCATGAAACAGTGCTCCTTTCAAACAGTGCTACTGTCTCCACCACATACCATGAGCTCCAATGTATGTTAAACCGTAAAAGAGTAATAAATTACAGAACGGTAGTCGGTATATGATTCAGAGTAGTCAGCTGTTTGCTGACTGTGGCTCACACAAATTTCATCATTTGCGTGCTGGTCTTCAATCAAGGGCTCAAGACTAACCTATTGAGCTCAAAGAAGTAATGATTTACTTCAATGGATCGCTCTTTCTTTCTTAACCTCCAGTGGGTTTTTGTTCCATATTGAAATGCCTGGAAAAGGAGGCAGGAAAAGGAGTCCATCAGTCTGTCCTCTATGCATCCAAGTAAGTGAGTGAAACTGCTTCACTCACACAATATGAAGGAATAGGAATATCATCAGTCATTTTGCTGTTACATAAAAAGCAATTTCAGATCTCTGAAATATAACAGCTGAACGGTGAGAAGACATTTATTTGCATGTATTGATCAGTCTTAAGAACTGACCAGCTCAGCTTTCGATCCTGCAACCTTCATACATTCTCATTTGATAGAAGACTGAGCATTCCAGATGTACATGGAAATAAGCCTCTTATGAACCTCTTATTGGAACCTAAAACCTATAGACCTAAACGCTATCCTCTTAGTCCAGTTAAGCCAGTGAAAAGTCTGCCCTTTTGTCTGATCAAAAGGCCAGACTTTTCACTTGCTTAACCAGACTTTTGATCAGACTCACTTCATTAGCAAACCTTTAATAATAGGACTTCCATCCATCCATCCATCTTCTACCGCTTACTCCTTCTTCAGGGTTGCGGGGAACTTGGAGCCTATCCCAGGGAGCATCGGGCACAAGGCAGGGTACACCCTGGACAGGGTGCCAGTCCATCGCAAAGCAATAATATAACTTTATTTTGTCAATATCTAGATCTTCCAAATGATGTGTAAAAAATTCAGATGCACAAGCAATTCCATTACTCAGGAGCTTAGCACCCATTGACAATTATTTTCCAGTGATCAAATGAGGCAAACACAGCTAGAAATCATGAAGCATACATTTGACTGCTTCTGTACAGAAACCACAGGCACAGTTAATCACTTTCTGCGTATATTTTTTTGTCAGTGGTTTCTGAATTCTGTTTAATTAAAGCAAATTCATGGGATCGTTGCACTCGAGAATAAACCCGATCTGTTTTCACAGTCATATTTCACCGGTCTTCCTGTTTAAAATGCAGAAAACTGGGCTGCTTCTCAAAAAACACTGACAAGGATTTATTTCCGTGGAATCCTTCCTATTTTCCTATTCAACCCACCTTTCCAGCAGATACATCCATGACACAACTGACTGAGATGTGAACGTGAGAGCACCCTTGAGAGTTTACCACTGCGGTCTCCCTCTCCATTAACTTACACTCACCATGTGCCAATGACACATTCTTCAGAAGTGGTTTGGGAAACGCTCCAGGACCAAGAGATCTGTTTGCTTACTTTTCTTGAAAACAACCTGTCACAAACTTTCACCAGTTTCCTGCCTTATGCTTATGTAAGGTGCAAAGAGAGCTTTGTGGAGCGTTTGTTTGCTAAGTGAAATTCAAGACGAGGTCGAGTTCAAGTACAGATGCTCGTGGCACAAATGGAGAGAAATGGCATTTATAAACCCTTGATGAGGTATCACGCTGTGCAGAGATGCACGTGCAAGCCAAGTTACTCATACATGTCTGTAATCCTGTCCAGCTTTAAAGTCTAACCTTCCTGTAGTAACTAATTGAACTCAAATACACTCTGGCTAACATGTAGATTGTCTTGAGAAATGCTCCAGTAGTGAGCCAGATGCTACATTTCTAAATTTGTAGATAATAAATTCTACCCATGATTGGATCCATATGATCTCCTAGCTGTAGATGAAATGGATAAATCAGATTTTACATTTTCTCCCCTTCTTTTATCGAGTTTTGACAAGCAATTGGTGTGTTACCTTCTGCTGAAATATGGGTCAGCATATGAATTTGGGTCAAACTGGAACTTAAAATATTTGTATTTGCATGTGATTTGTTAGCTGTCTCAGGTAAAACATCAGGCTGCCTTACTAAATGGAGTCATTTTTAGAGCCAGTACAAGCAGTCCTTCTCAATAACAAGGACTGTTTGTCCTTATTCACTTTGTTTGGCAGATCTGAAGTCAACATACCTTTGTCTGAGTGATTTTCTATCAATTGCCTGCAAGTCTTTGGTATGTGCTTTGGGTGTGAAGCTGCCCGGCGTCAAGTGCACTTACTGTTAACACCCTGAAGTAGATTATTTTCCTATTACAGTCTGTTCTACATGTTTTATTCATTTTATACCACACTAATTTCTAACTATTACGTTTAATTACATTAAACACATAACAGGTTGTACTGTTATCCTATTAATGTTGTGGAATGTCTATAAAACAAGTTAGTTCCTGTTATCACTTATGTCATAGAAGCTATAAATAGTAATTTCCTTACAAACCGCCCTTTTTTTTTTCTTTCTTGAAGTTAATAAGACAATAAAAAAACACAGTTTGTCCTGTTACAGAGAAATCAGAAAGCCCCTGCCTGAAGACTTTCCCGTGTCAGAAAACTTGAAAAATGACACTTGGAGATTCCTTCCATAAATCTTAAATAGACATCTCTTCACGGAAAGCTTTACCATATCAACAATTACACATTTTTATTTTTATTTTTAAATGACAACACATTTATTAATCCATTAATTAGTAGTCTTGGATAACATGGCACGTCAGACATGCAAGTAGTTTAATATAAACCTGTGATTTGTCTTGCAGATGGAATTACTGACTTCCTGTTATAGAAAATGAATTAACAGTGTCTGACCAATCAGATTTCAGATTATAACCATTTATAATGCCTCACAATATGTCATATATATATATATATATATATATATATATATATATGTGTGTGTGTGTGGGTG
>JAOUWY010000071.1:13489686-13499999 GCA_025728095.1 Prietella phreatophila | reverse complement strand
AAACACTCTCTCTCTCTCTCTCTCTCTCTCTCTCTGTCTCTCTCTCTCTCTCTCCAGGCCTACTGTTTTAGCCTTTTTTTTTACTGTTAGACAATCCATTTACTATTAATATATGTAATATTTCAAAAGAATCAAAATGTATAGTTTTTTTTATTACAACCACATGTTAAGTTCACAAGCTCTCTTTAGTCATTAATACGAAATACACCAAGTACTGTTTGTGGACACCTGACCTTCATACCCATATGTGGTTCTTCCCCCAACTGTTGCACAAAGTTTGAAACGTACAACTGTATTGAATGTCTTTGTATACTGTAGCATTATAATCTCACTTCACTGGAACCAAGAAGCCAAAACCTGTTCCAGCATGATGATGCCCCTGTACAGAAATTAAGCTCCATGAAGACATGGTTTGAGAAGGTTAAAATGGAAGAACTTGAGTGTCCTGCACAGATCCCTGACCTCAACCCCACTGAACACTTTTCAGATGAACTGTAACACCGACTGCACCCCAGACCTCCTCACACAACATCAGTACCTGATCTCACTAACACTCTTGCTACTGAATGAACACACATCGACACAGCCATGTTCCAAAACCTAGTGGAAAGCCTTCCCAGAAGAGTGGAAGGTATTTTAACAACAAAAAGGTAATCAGTCTGGAATGAGATGTTCAACAAGCACATATTCTTTTGACATTTGACCATATAGTGTACTTACAGAAACTGAGACACAGAGAAATCAATTCATTTAGACCACTGTGGCTACAGGAACCTAAGTATTGAGATCGTTTTTCATTGATCTTCAGTAACTGCTTTAACCTGGTCACGGTCTAGGTGGATCAAGAGCTTATCCCAGGAACACTGGACACAAGGCAGGAGAATTCACTCCTGATGAAATGCCCATCTGTCACAGGGCACCACACTTACACGCATTCATACACTAATTCACACCTAGGCCAAGTTAGCATAGTCAATACACCTACTGGCATTTATGACTATAGAAGGAAAGCCACATAGACACAGTGAGAACATGTAAGACTCTACACATTAACCCAAGCTCCAGGATTCCTAGACCTCTGTGGTTCCAATTCTTCCGCTTGCACCACTATGCTGCCCTGATAATAATTTTGGAATCATGCATTAGGATACTAATGTTGTGACATGGATATATTTTGCCATGAGCACATATCATCTTTCTCAAAGTGAATCTGTTTTTTTTTTTTGTTTTCGCCCATTCCCAACAAATAATTAACTGGAGGCCATGTATTATTTATGATGTTCCCACAACATATATACTTTGTGGAATCAAGTTACAAAAGTTGTGGCTGTGACTTTTGATTCATGTGGCCTCATCGTTTGTGGCACACTTTTGACGGTTACAGGAGTTGCTTGAATAGGCCACACCCTCACAAAAACAACACCACATTTTACAGCTGTGTTTAAAGAAATACTTCAGCAATTATTAACCTTCTCCCAGTCAACTACATCCTAAGCATATTTGTGATACCCGCAGATAATAAATTCATTATGTTTCCCTGCTGTGGAAAGAACTGAAAACCCAGTAACTTGACTGAATCACTCGAAACTCACATATAATGCAAGTCTAAGTGTTGAATTCAGTCAAGAAACATTTAAAATAAGTGACTACACTATATAAAATACATTCTAAACTACAGCATAGTTCATACAGTATGATGGGACTCTTATGTAAGGAATAAAACGCAACCAGTCATACTGTTATCGTAAAAGAATCAACATTGGGGTGGTGTGTTTTATTCAATGATTGCATTTATTATTAATTAAAGAATGATACATAATACTTTTTTTTATCAGTTTATAGCTACATTTAATGTTGTAAATAAGTTAGTTCCTATTATCACTTATGTTAAACCAGGTATAAACAGTTGCTTTTTCCTCTCTGTTGAATTTAATAAGACAAAAACGCAGCTTGTTAGGTTACAAAGTGCTGACACTGACGACTCCTTCCATAAATGTAAAAAATTTCCCTTACAGAAAGTTACACTATAGCAATGCTGAGAAGTTTTTCTTTGTTAGGCAAGAGCACATTTTTAAATCTGTTTATTGTTAGTCTTAGATTGTGTACAGCATCCACCATAAAAGTCCCTATTAATTAGGTTCTAGTATAGATACTATAAGATTTTACAACAAGCATATTAATTCTGGTTACTTACTCTTTCCCAAAGGTTTTGTCATATTCTTGCACAAGCAAGATTGGACTACGTTATCTACACTTGCATGTAACCACAAATTCTCCCAAAATTAGTCCCATTTATGAAAAGATTTGGAGATTATACAGATTTAATTTACAAATACCTTTGACTAAAGAAATCATGAAAGTGTTCTTCAAGAAGATGCACTTTACTGCCCCAACAATTACCCTTAGACTTTCAAAGTACAATGTACAAAGTATTGAGTGAACTCATATTTCCCCCAGTTTCTTTGTAATGGAAATTGTACTGAAATTTATATCTGTGGTAATCAATCACACACACACACACACACACACACACACACATTACAGGTTGAAAAACACTGAAGTATTCCTTTAAGAGTCTTGAATCTGACCAAACTTAATTTATTGGGCTGACTTACTAGGTTTTTATAAATCCATGCCATGTTTTCTAAAAACATGCATTTGTTGCAGCTTTGTTATGTAATGATTTGAGGACATAAAACCATCTGATTTCTGGAACTCAAGTCTCTAAACCTCAACATTTTGATTCAACTAATATAATGCCTGCTATCCAAACATTGTTTCCCCCTGTTGTTAAATAATGGCTATTTTTTAATAAAAAAAAACAACTTCATATTTTTATAGTAAACACAGCTTAAGTATTACAAAGAAAAGTATAGTCCATGTATCAGGAATGCCTGATAAATGAAAACAATGTGTTCTGTTAAAATGCTTTCATATGCACTTGTCATGTGGATGTGGTGCGTGATGCTTGTGTTTTCTCTTTTTCTTGGGGTCGTGGAGTACAAAGGGTGCTCTATGATCCAATTTTATTCTTCACATCAACATGAATGATGTAACAAGGACACAGGGTGAGATGTTAGACAATCCTAGGATCAGCATGCTCACACAGAGACAATTATCCTCATGACCCAAGGTCTACAAAGTACACTATTGACCAAGGCTTTACTGTCTGCTGTATTGTAAGTCTCTTCAACTTCCTGAATGAAATTAAAATGGCTGACCTCAATCAATGGAAACGTTATTGTGCTGAGAACTGCAAAACAGGAACCAGAGCATAACAAGTATGAAACTCATATCAGTCAATTTCATTGCCATTGTGGAGCACAAAAGGACAAGGCCTAATACTTCTTTACGAAATGTCTGCTGGGAGTGAGATAGGACATAAATATAAAATAATTTAAACATATACACACACATTTGGAATATAATATCTCTCTATATATACACACATATATAAATAAAATCTGTGTGTGTGTATATATATATATATATATATATCTCAACATTTAAATGTTCAAATAGAAATAAAGAAGCATTCCTGCTTACGTAGTATATGGCTTTAAAACTGCATGAGAGAAATAAAGTCTGTAACATTCTTAATTTATGGGGCAACTTTCCCTTTTGCAAGGAACATAGAATATAGCCAAACCACAAACCTTCTGAACTTTCAAAATGGTTTTGGATGAAAACATCTAATCATTCATTACAGATCTGAACACAACCTGTGTAGCATGTCTAATGTCTGAAGAGCCTGTTTTGCCAGGAAAAGATTTGAGAAAATTCTAGGTACAACAACTACTTTTTACTTGTTTATTTGGCTCGCATGGTACCAATCACTGGTGTGTTGACTGTCTGGAACAGAGTCAGATGCCAAGCCCAAGAAACCCTTAACAGCCAAATGCCTCAGTAGCATGCAAAAGAAGACTTCTGTGTACTTCCTCTTTTTAATGTCTTACAGGATTACCAGAGGGTATAGCAAATCAACAAAAATATAACAAAGAAAACATTCAGCCTCAGCTATGGCTTTTTAGTACAACCTGTACATACCATGTAGCAAGAGTATTTCATTGTGAAATGAAGATGGGGACCAATAACACACATACTGGTTCATTATGTGATGATATTTTGGTAAACAATCAAGCTATATTTAGGCAGAACAGATGCTATATATTACTAAAGAAATGTGTCAAGATACAAGAAAAAAGCTCTAGCTCTCTGGGAAAATTCCAGATTATTTATATATATATATATATATATATATATATAATTTTTTTTTTTTTTAATTTAAAATAGCTTTATTAATGACTTTCTTCCAAACAAATAATTTACTACATAGCTCTCAGATACAATCATCCCTTTCCACTATTCTAAACCAGCTCAGCTGGAAAGCATGGCAGAAGGGAGAAAGGCTGGAGTGTTTTCTACAGCACAATGTGCAGGTGTAGAGGATGAACTCTCAGCCTTCCTAGCAGACTCGGGTTCAAGCGGCAATGCTGGAGGCCTCAAGCTGGATAACCTCTTCCTTATAGCTCTCAAAGTGATGGGGATAGACATGCACCTGGAAAGAAAGGAATAGATAAGCACACCAATAATGTAACACGCATATAAAACATCTGTTCATAAGGGCTACAAAGTATATTCATTTTTAATCAATCATCACAATAATACTGTCCTTTCTAGTAAGGATATTATGCAAATGTACACTCTTACAAATTGGTTTCAGAGAAGTTGTGAGTGCTGTGGGTGATGAATAGTGTCACTGGAATGAAATCATTGACTCTTAACCAACATAAGGCATCTCAGTAAAGTTTTAGACCACTACAAGTCACCAGGACGGCTTCACTGTGCCTTGGCACTGACCCTACAGGTCTCTGGAACTGTAATGTAGTCATGAACTTCATGCTTCCAAAATATATTCCATCAATGATTCTTTTGATGATGGTAGTGGAGAGCAATGTCTTAACAGGTCGCTCCAAAAAAAGGAATGGGATTGTAGGTGTTCAATTGGATTGCAATCTGGTTGATGGGAAGGCCTTATCATATGATTTAAATAATTATCATTCTCAACCAATCAAAAGTGATCAGTCAGAAGAACGGTGTATTGATGTTGCTCTCAAAGCTGTAGACAAGGGGATCAAAACCAAGTTACTGTTTTTAACTATTATTTTTTTTGTCACAAAACAGCTTTTCCAAAATCGCGATACAGATTTTAATTCTGATCCATAATAGGCAAGTAAGAGGTGATGGTGGCAATAAAGATCTCCCTGAGATGAGACTCAAAAGGAAGTCAGGGTCATTGGCATCTCACCAGAAGTAACATGAGTTGAGAGAGAGAGAGAGAGAGAGAGAGAGAGAGAGAGAGAGAGAGAGAGACTCTCGTTCTCCTGATTCTTCAATCATCTTACTTCTGATGAAACTGCAGTATTTTTGATGGTCAACCAGAAAGATTTACAACACTTCCTGAATTATTTCCTAGTCAATGAAATTATATACAATTACACTTTTTATTGATTCCAGCACATCCAGTATATCTATTTCCTATCTTCCTCAGCTTATAGTTCAGCCTCTGTGATCAGTATCAGAGGCCTCACTGGCTAATCACGGTCAACAAGAAGCACTTAATAATTATAGTCCAAGAAATTCTTCTTGACCATGACCTGACCTTCCTAAAATACAGCAGTGTTAATGTGCTTTGGGGTGGGGGAAGAATAAATTTTTATCCATTTATTTATTTTTTAAAAGCACTCCTTCAGTGTGTTTTAATACATTGTAAGGCATATTAAAATTGCAATATGTTTGCATATTTGTAATGAATTATTTTAGTCATATCATGCAGTCCTAATATTAATAATATTCCAAGTTTGAAGTACTATACATGCAAACATACAATGTAGTTAATAATTGTGTTTTTAATAGTGATAAATCTACCATATGATTTTTCTTTGCTATGCAACAAAATGTATATTTTTGTACCGTGTGAGGACTCTGGCGATATAATCATCTAGAGAGTGATCCACTGTACCAGGCATTAGGAGCCTGCAGTGTAGCTGATGACAATCCACCACAGAAACAAGCACTAGACACCAATAAAGAGAATACGAAGGACAAGGAGAAAGTAACTAATAAATAAATCAATCACTGTAAGTGGTGTGTAAACCATGAAATATTGAAATCAACAGGTTTTATCCACCACAACAGACATCAAGTAAGCACATACAAACTGCCAGCGTCTCGCTGTCCGGGATGCTGAAGGTCACAGAAAAGCTGCAGTCAGACTCTGGTACGATTTCACCGCTAAGGTTACACACTAACTCTGCCATAAAGACATGCACAGGTTCAGGCACAGATATTACATTATAAATTCAATGAGTTTCTATATGCATGGCTAACCTGTTACCTGGTTGGTGCTTAACGCTACTGATGCAGCTCGCCAGTAGGGTGTTGACGGCAGACTGATACCGGAGGAGGTCCAATAATGCAGGGACGTGGGCAGGATGCGTGAAAGGAACCGTGTGAATTAAGGACCCTTTCCAGAAGCCACACATCCATTCAGCAGTAGTGAACAAATAGCTGTGAAACTCAGCATCTGGCAGAGACTAAGAGCAATTTCCAAATCCAAGTTATACCTTTTGCAGTATGACACTACTGAAATGCAATAAATGGAGTTCATATGGTTTTATACAGATATCCAGGTGATTAAATTGTCCACTTTTAATGAGTCAAGGCAACCGGACTTAAATTTAAAGATGCTGCAGTATTTATGTGACAGGCTTTATCAACTGTAAAGGGAAAATCATTGGCAAATTAAAATCAGAGTTATTTACACCTAAAAGTTTAAATGCTCAGGACAAACATGAGACTCATGCACAACTATCACAAAACATCATATTTGATCATCCAGGTAACGACACACTATTAATAACCAAGTGTGTGTACACTTTTTTGTGCAAATTCAGTTAGTACTGTATCTTGTGGTCTATATGTAAACATCTGTTATATGAAATAGCTTACTCAGTGCAGGACTAAATAATAAACAAAATGCAATTTTTAATGACGCTTATTATTTTAAAAAATAAATAAATAAAATAATAATAATTAAACGTATGACCTCAACTGTATAGGTGAGAAAACTAAAGGCTTTCCTGAACTGACATATATTCCATTTTTGCACATCTCAGATATAACTGGTCTGTTCTTGGTAACCTGGGCGACTGAACCTACCTCTCCAGTAACCAATAACCTACCTCCCCAGTAACCAACCTCTCCTATAACACACCGCTCCTATAACCAATAACTTAATTACAGCTAAACGATTTTTTAAAGAGTTACAGTGAGAATTTACAATCAGAAATGAGTTCTGTCTCATCAACTTGAGGTAAACATTACCTGCAGCATTTGAGCATGAGCCTCATCATTGCCCCTTTATATGATTGATCTCTTTCCATGCTAACATAGGCTGGGAAATAATCACCTATTACTTCAGTCAGTCTTGTTCAGTTGACTTTTTATGTCCTTTTGTTAGGACATAAAACTATAAAACTTCTCGGCATCCTTTTGGTGGAATATAATTATGTCTCCTTAAAGTAGGAGATGGAGTAGAGAAGTACATTTTTGACAGAAAAAATAAATTTTGGTCAAAACATTATTTTTTCCACCATTTTCCCCAAAAATTCTGCCCCAGAAATCTTGTGTTGTCTCAGACCGCCACATACAGTATACTGGATGCTGTGAAATACTTGTAAATATTTATGCTTAGATCTAGTTACAGAAATAAAACCATGAGAATACAATAGCATTGATTATATACTATACTCTAAAATGGTGCATTGACAAATGTACATAATATTAACTATATGTAATATTGCATTATGTTTTACATACCACAAGAAAGACAGCATCCTTTCCATCACACGACCTCTTGTCCTCTAGAGGAGTCAACTGGAGCAACTGGAAAAGTGGCTCCCCCTGCAGGTCAGCAGCTGGGGGAAGGTCTACAAAAGATTCATCAGTAACACCGTTAGCATCTTCAATGACACCCTCAAAGACATAAGTGCCAAAGAAAGATTTAATTCTCCACAACTTCAATCTCATGCAGTTTAAGCTTTAACCAGACTATGTGTATATATATTAATTAATCAAACCAAACACTATTTCATCCTGAAGTGCTGATAGAGATGCTTTCGGAGATAGATTGTTATATTTATATAGATTGTTACCTGTTATTTGGCTCATCTTGTGGATGAAGGAGCTGAGCATGGGCACTGGTGGCTTCATTTTGAGAAGGAAGAAGGCTGGCAGTAACTCGGAGCAGGTTTCGGACAGCGGGATGAAAGCAGGAAGCCTGAAGAATATTCAAACAGATGAAATTATTTAAATACATTACAGAAACACACACACACACACACACACACACACACAGAGATGCCCTTGTCTTTCCCTCCTGACGCAGCAGCATGTAAGAACTACTGCAAGAGTGAATTTAGTATAAATAAATAAGAATTCGGTGTCAGTAAGAAGCAATTTCATTAATGGTTATTTTTAATCAGGAGTGGATTTTGATGGGATTGTAATGAGAGTAATTAAGTGTCTGCATGCTAATTCCACATCAGGTTCAATGCACAGCCCCACCCCTGTCTCATGTGAGTGACCTTGTATTATCTAGCATGTGTGAGGTGATATCAAATGATTCAAGGGCATGTAAATATACAGCCTTAAAAACCTAGACCATGTAAATCTGAAGTAAGAGGAGTCCTGGATCTCATTACGCACCCTGTGGACTCCACTTGTGGTGGTGTTGGAATCAGAGACTCCATCTGCAACCTGTATGTAGTGGCACTGGCACCAACCACCACCACAGCAGTCTGGCTACGGTTGCCCTCTCCTGGTACGGGGAGAATTAATCAGGCAAGAATCCAGCCTCTGTAAACTCACATATTGGTTTAAACTCCTATAAAATGGTTTTGCGGTTATCATCTGGAGGTAGTACCTGGATGTAACCTCTCCATCATAGCATCTGAGGGGCTAATATAGTACTCAATGCTCATTGGGTTTCCTGGTAAGAAAGGGATACCATTACATTCCATACTGACATCCATTCAATCACCAAAAGCATTGATGACACTGGCACTTTACCTTCTTTGCTAGGTGTAATACTCCCGATTCTGCCATTCAGAACCATATCAACATGAGAGTCACTCTCTATCAAATGTCTAAAAATGTAAAGTATTTATTTTTTTTTACTCTGGCAAGGATATAACATTTCATTTGATATACTAAAACATTACACTCTTCACACCTTGGTAAATTGGAGATTTTCAGTAGGTCTTTCTGCAGATGCTGAATGGATTTGAGCACCTTTAGCCTGGTATCACTTTGGGAGAAAATGAAACATTAAAAACATCAATAAAATAGGTTGGTGGTATTAATCCATGCTTGGTGACGTAATACCCATCGCCTGGTATGTTGTAGTGAGACGCAAGGTCAACCATCCTGAGTGAGAATTCCTTAAATTTCTTCATCCTGTATTGATATGAAAAAAAGTCAGTATACACTCACTGACCACTTTATTAGGAATGCCTGTTTATTCAGGCAGTTATCCAATCAGCCATTCATGTGGCAGCAGCAATGCATAAAATCCTGCAGATACATGTTAAGAGCTTAAGTTAACGTTCAAACATCAGGATGTGGAAAGAAAAAATGTGATCTCATTTAGCTTGCCAGATCTCCTGGAATTGTCATGGACAACAGTCTATAGCGTTTACATGGAATAGTGAACACTTTGTGGATCAGATTAATTCACAACTGGGATTAATCCACACACTTAAGATCTGTTTCCTGTGTTTATATATTTCTGTAAAGCTGCTTTGAGACAATTCCGAATGTAAAAAGCGCTATACAAATAATATTTTATTGAATTTAATTGAATTGAAGGAGAGAGAGAGAGAGAGAGAGAGAGAGAGAGAGAGAGAGAGAGAGAGATCACAGGAGAATGGCCAGACTGGTTCTAGCTGGCAGGAAAGCTACAATTACACAAATAACCACTCGTTACAACCGTGTTGAGCAGAAAAGAATCTCAAAATGCACAACGTGGATGGGCAGAAGACCACATCAGATTCCACTCCTGTCATCCAAAAATAACAATCTGAGGCTATAGTGGGCAAAAGACTCACTAAGACTAGGCAGCTAACTTGGGAAAATGTTGCCTGGTCTTTTTCCACTCTTCAACTGTCCAGTTCTAGGGAGTCTAACTGGATAATTGCATGAAAAATCAGATGTACAGGTATTCCATAGCAAGTGGTTGGTGAGTGTGTCTG
>JAOUWY010000071.1:13423259-13433276 GCA_025728095.1 Prietella phreatophila | reverse complement strand
TTTTTTGTATTGGTCTTAAGTAATATTCTAATTTTCTGAGATACTGATTTTGGGGTTTTCATTAGTTGTCAGTTATATTCATCAAAATTAAAAGGAATGACCACTTGAAATATATCAGTCTGTGTGTAATGAATGTATAATTTAAACTAGTTTCACTTTTTGAATGGAATTACTGAAATAAATCAACTTTTTGATAATATTCTAATTATATGACCAGCACCTGTATATATAAATAAAATCTCTCACACACACACGTATCTCTATATATGTATACATATCTATATATATATATTTTTTATACCATTTACACTCGGGTGTCATATCACAGCAAACCAGCAACTCCATTTCCCAGAATGCACCACAAATTACAAACATAGCCAAAGACGACTACAACCCAATACATAGTAGTAGGTGACGTCTTAAGGCTAATCATGGTCAAAGCACTGATTTATTATTAAATCATGGTTATTGAGACAACATGTTAAGAGTTTTAAACCAGGTATTAAATTAAATTTAGCTTATTTTTGACAACTCTAATAAAATGTTTACTGAAATTCCTCAGATTCTCCCATTTGCTGACAGAGAAACCTACACAGATCAGGTTTATTCAGCAATCACCATGTGTTCATTAGGTAAGGTGCCTCTGTGGATGCTGTTAGTAGATTATCATAGCAAATGGTCACTAAAATAGCTGTAATTAGTGCTTTTCTTAGTAAATACGAGCCCTATACATTTCTATTATATGCTAATATATCTCACAGACCATAAAACCCACAAGGTACTTGGATGCATTTTTATTACAAGATCAATATTTTATTTTTCCATCCTAAGCCTATTTGCTGTAATTTAAAAGCAAATGTGTTAAATGGCACAAGTGCCTCTTCTTTCTTTCTGTTCTCCTGCTGCTCCAGCTTTGATCTGAACTCTCCCCTGGTTACTGTTCACATTAGTTCCTTGTTTCAGCCCGTTTCATAAATATTTTTTGCTTTATATGTTTGTAAAGTGATTCATACAGAAGCACTTGGTTTTTTTTCCTTCTTCTCCTGAACCACCCAAGTTTCTCCAAATGCATTTCCGGATATTTTCTGGTCTTGACATGTGTAGTGCTTTGGATATAAATGAGCATTAGTTTTTGATGAATTTGTCTGCTTGTATTCTGAATCAGGCATGAGATCTTTTCATTGATGTCTGGAAATGGAAAAACATACGTTTAGAATATATTTACTTGTTTTCACCTGCCAAAAATTCAAACAAAAACATCATTTACTGTTGGCTTTCATGTTGATCTGTGGTACTGTACAGACAAGAGTTAGTTAAAAAAAATTTTTTTTTAAAGAAATATATTTTGCTTGTGCAAAAATAAATAAAAATAAATCACCAAATATGACAAAAATCTACATTAACATCACCTTTAAGTTCAAAGATCATTTTCACCAAAAGTAGATGTAAAAAAAATATTTTAAAGTAACAATACTCAAACTTCAAAAACACACCAATTCTGAAGTCTGATGTGATCTTCGACATCTCCAGCATCAGGCTGGTGCCCAGGTTTTTGACATTTTCCAGATCGTCTTTCATGGAGTAGGACAGGTCCATAAGGTAGTACAGGTCAATAGGATAGTCCTCTGCCCTTTTAAACTTTAGATCAATTGTTTGTGGTTCTCCTACACAAAGAGAAACATTCATATTCAGCCACAACCACTCACACTGTACTGTATTATATGTATGAGCTTTTATCACAGAATTACAGATTTATATAATGAAATCTGGACTAGAGTTGAAACACACACCAGATCTCAGGCTGACCGCAAGTTTCTGAGGCTGGATCTGTGTGATGTCCTCGGGTTTGAGTTTCTCGCCTCCTTTTTTGCGGTTGGTCACAGGTTTGTCCTTGAGGATTTTCAGGCTCCCTTGAGGGTTTTCAATCTTGAGCACTGAACATCCTCTCTTCTTTAAGGACTCGAGCTCGTCACAGCGTGCCGACGTGGGCTCACCCTGCTTCAGGAACTCCTGAAAGGAAAGAATTGTAAGCAAACTAGTGTAATCTACACTGAGAATGATTCAAAGAATCAGAGTCAGTGAATCGATTAATAAATCTTTCAGTAATATTCTTAAAAATGACACGGATTTCTTGTTAGAAAATACTCTTAATCCCAATTTCACACTTTATTTTTGACACTTTCAACAAAGAAGAGAAGTAAAAGTGAAATGACAGCATACAATTTCTACAAGGTAATCATTTTTTGAAAAAAAAACCAAAAGCCTTCAGATGCAATAAAGACACATCATGTCTTCGACCAATAATGTGATACAACAGCAGCAATGATAATGCACAAATTTTTACTGAATCATCAAATTTAGAATTTTTCAAAATCACTAAAGGCACTGAATTTTAAAAAATGAATAAATACAACGACCTTTAAATTAAAGTTGTCATATTAATACATAAAAAAACAAAGGGATCTGTCTTTCCACAATACATCTTATTTATTAAAATGGTATTAACTAAAAAAAAAAAAATTATATTCTTCAGATGTAATTACTGCCCAAAAAGGTATGATTAATGCAATATAAACTGACAACAATATTTTACCAATAAATCTCTTCTGATTTATGCACAAAAGGGCTCACACTCGAGAAAAAAGGGAAGATATGCAAAATACATGGCAAGCATTTGTAAACAAGTCTACAAACTTGTTTACAAACTACATAATTCCGAAGTTATGAATGAATACAGAATATATAAAATCTCCTACTGGTCGAGGTATTTAATTTTGTAGGATGTATCTCCTACTATCGAATGACACAACTGTAGAATTAGTGATGGAGTACTGTGTCAATTCAATTTTATTTGTATAACGCTTTAAACAATGGACATTGTAACAAAGCAGCTTTACAGATATCAATATAAATTTAAAATGTATAAATTTACTGTGACACCAATATACTGCTTAGTAGTTAGCACATTCGCCTTGCACATCCAGGGTTGGGGGTTTGATTCCCACCTCGGCCTTGTGTGCGCAGAGTTTGCATGTTCTCGCCGTGCTTCGTGGGTTTCATCTGGGTACTCTGGTTTCCTCCCCAGTCCAAAGACATGCGTTGTAGGCTGATTGGCATTTACAAACTGTCTGTAGTGTGTGCATGTGTATGATTGTGCCCTGCGACGGGTTGGCACCCTGTCCAGGATGTCCCCTGCCTTGTGCTCGGAGTTCCCTGAGCAAGGATTCAGGCTCCCCATGAGTCTATAAGAAACTATAAGAAATGTACTCCAGCTAATCTATTCTACTTTACTTCATAGTAAGAATGAATATAGCTGTATGTACTAGCTTCTAGTAAGATATATAGCTTCTGTGCTCCGACACATGTGCAATCGCCAGACTTCGTCTTTCTGCTCAGAATCTGCGTCACTATGTCTGGTACAGCGGCTACTCAGCCCTGCAGCTCAGAGCACATTTTTTTCATTAAGTGTAGCAGACATGGAGAGCACAAGTCACTGTGCTTGGTGTTCTCAATTCTCCCCTTAAACCACATAAATCTCGAGCGCTACTGGAACATTCAGTCCAACCACCAAACACCTGAAGAATGGAGCAGGCTTGGGAAGAAGAGTCGATTCAGACACTGAGATCATCTGTTTATAAAATGTCAATTTTTTTCACAATATTTTCACTGATTTATTTACTGTCTGGAACAAATAGGATGTGGAGATGATTTGTGTGTCTATGTGACTCATGAACAATGCTTCGTGCATTACCAAGCAAGAATTTCTGTTTCCCATAATGGTTTTCTAACATCTGTGACAAATGTATGAGTCAGATAAACCGAACATGTGAGCACTACTTACTGTATCTGTGCACCACCCACACTTGGCCCCTACTTGGATGCAGTCACCGCAGGACTCTGCGTTAGCTTTGATGCACTCGTTCCCCTCTGCGGAAAATAAAAGCAGCGTGTATGAGTTTCAACAACTGTTGTCATGCAGGGAAATAAACTCTCTGGCACTGAGCACTGCCTCTCTCACGTCCTTTCATTCAGGACCGTGAGGTCCTCAGTAATTAGAGCTAGAGAGAGACTGGGATGTGTTTCCATTACGTTATGATACTTCGGATTTCATCTGGATAATGACATTTAAAGGCAAGTACTCACACACAGAGAGAGAGAGAGAGTGAGAGAGAGAGAGAGAGAGATGGCTTGGGAGAGACCATTATAAACTCCAGTTTAATCATCTTGTTGGAATTAAAGTAAAATTGCATGAAACAGAATGTTTCACAACTCCAGACTTTATTAATTTAAGATTAAGTGAGAGAGTTACCTGGCTGGGCGCTGCTATAGGATATGACTCCTAACAACGCTGATATAAAAAGCAGTTTAAGGTCCATCTGAAACAAGTGGAGGAAAAGAAGAATGTAAGTATACAGCAGCTATACAAATCATACAAGTTATCTTGGAGAAATAATAATGATACATGGATGGATGGATAGATGGATAGACCTAGACTTAAAAAAAAAAAAACCTTTTACTGATCTCAAGGGGGAAAAGTAGGCATGACAATAGCTGAAGGAGTCAGGACTTTAAATACGCAGAAAAAATTAACTAATTACACACATACAGGGCATCCACATTAGACGCCTGTTTCACGAAGCCGGTTAAGATGGCTACCTCGGTACGTTTGAGATTAATTTGAGCAAACTTTTTTTTTTTTGGTGGATTGGTTTGTAGCGGGTTTCATCTACTTACGCTCCATGGACAACCTGCTCCAGAGCAGATTTTATTGTGGGTAAGAAAACTCTAACCCAACTTGGTCCAAATCGCTGCATGCAAAGTGATATAAATCTGACGCGTGCACGTTAACCCTTTAGAGTTTGCTCTGGCTTTTCCTGATGACCATCTGTATGAAAGATATGGATTTTGGGCAGATGGTGTAGTTTCTCTCTTACCAGCAATAAATAAATAAATCTGACAGGCCGAAGCCGCTCTTTCTTTACCACAACCTGTATGTTACATTGTAGTTCTTTGCGAGTGATACATGTCATGTGGTGGCATTATTCCTGTCCTAATATATTTTCACGGATTGATATTTTTTCTCATTTAATTTAAAAATAGTACATTTATATTAATTGAAATGACATGAAATATGTTGGGATTTATACGTTTTCAATCCATATATTCTAACTGTGAGCCTGTAAAAGTAATCTTAGGCATTTACACAATCAACACCTGCTGAAACAGTGTTGCTTTCTGTCGTTAGTGTAGGTTTAAACTCCTCATGTTTCCGCATAATAACTTCTTGCTTTTCAATGAGAAGTATACACACCTGATTTTTCCATGTTGAACGCTATTGGCTGTTTACTGCAAACATCTTGCTTTTATGTGCATGTGCACGCTGAGTAAACCTTGATGCGGGGTTAAAACCTGGGTTGACTGAGAAAGTTGATAACCAGCGTCATGAAACCTGTTAACCTTAATTAACTCACGTTGGATCTGTTTGGATTTGTCAACTCAAAACTTACTCTACAACGCTGAATTTGTTTAACTCGCTGTGTGAAACAGGCCTCTGTGCAGAAACACATCCCTGACTGAAACATTAACGTTCAGCATGTGTAGGATGTGAGGTTATGGCTTGATGGAAAATGCTGGTGAACACATCTAATATTCTAGCATTTCTCATATTCCACATTTTCTTCAGCAAACCAGGATTCAAGAACATTAAGGTACATTACGGTAATAATGAGTGTGGACTGTTTACTAACACAAAATGTTACAGACAAAATGTCAAGTGAGTTAACAACTACATAAATCAAGTAACTGATCTTTGATTGATAATGTTAATAATAATAATAAATAAAAACAAATATTCTAATAAGCTTCTGTGAATAGGCCATGTTAAACAAATATCTATTTCATTTGGATTTGTTAACACTTACAGACTTACAGTTTTTATAACTTCCTGCAGTTGAATAATGTTAAAGGTGAAATTCTATTATCTGGTTTTGCTCTTGTTGTGGTTTATAGTTTTGTTCTTTAGTGAGTCTATAGTTTTGTTTGCATTATTATTTTTCAACACATTTTATTTATTACACTAAAAGTGTAATAATGCATTAAATGGTCTGCACTTATATAGCCCTGTTATCCAAAGTGCTTTACACGGTGCCTCATTCACTCATTCACACACCAATGGTAGCAGAGCAGCCATGCAAGGTGCTAACTTGCCATCGGGAGCAACTTCGGGTTCAGTGTCTTTCCCAAGGACACTTCTTCATGCGGAGTCACGTGGGCTGGGAATCGAACCGCCAACCCTACGATAAGTGGCCAACCCGCTCTACCACCTGAACCACAGCCACATTAGTAGACTATTTGGCAGAATTTCTAAATGGCAAGTTTTTTGCCTAAGGAAATGAGAGACTGTACATTTTCTGTGTTTCTGAGAGCCGTTATTGTAATCAGCACTGTTGTACTAATGTTTATGTTAAATAGAAATAGCATTGATTCAATGCCGAGTATTACTTACTCTCGGGCCAATCATATATTGGTGATTCTGTAATAAAACTACCATGAAATATCACAGAATTGCTTGTAGTGCATTGTAAGATAACATTAGCATAAAGCATATCATATTTTATAATATAGAACACATGAAGTACATCATATGGTAATAACAGTAACCGTGTTACCATAGTAACAGAAAGTAGCTAACTATTTAGCAATATTATATTGGACTTACAGTTGTTTTATTTTAAATTGTGTAATGAAACTTAAAATAATAAAATTTTAATAAAAAAGCTGCAGTTTTGTATAAGACATGTTGACAACTATGTAGATCTTCCTGCTGGGTAGTCAAGCGTTTGAGCACTTTGTGCGTAGTTATGTTACATGGCTATATTAAATTTAAACTATCCAAATAATTCATTTTAAAGCTTAGAAGGTAAAAGCAATATTGGATCAGTATTGGTCGATATTTAAAGTTTCCGTTTAGGTATCGGAAAAGAAAAGTGGCCTCGAACCATCTCTATTCTTAAATAGAGTTATAAAATAACTGTAGTTTTAAAGACCAGAGCTAGAAATTCCCATCGGCCTATTTCCTACTCAAGATGCAAACCTAAGTTCCCCCACGACTCTTTACATCATCACGGTGTGGTCAGAGCACTCACTGGATACTAAAAGGAAGTTCTAACCAGTAAAATCCTTTATGTGCGGTATACATGTAAAAGAGAATATAACAAAGTGGGAACAATAAGATGCTTTCAAACTTAAATTTAGAAAATCCTGAATATCGCACCTTGTAACAAAACTACAAAATGAATTGTTGTGTTTAATGAACAAACTGTAGTGCACATTAGACAGTGTCAGTTCAGAGATAACCTAATAGTCAGTTTAAGGACAGATCATAAATAGCTTCAGCGCTTTGAGTCCAGGTCAGAGGCGGGTATAATGGATATAACTCTCACTTCTAAAGCTTTACGTAGCAGCACTGCTTTTCTATTCTGAGTTTTAGAGGAACCAGTGCTGATTTCACTTCTTCTTTTTTTTTTTTACATGACATTTGAGCCAAGAGCTCCTTCCTCCGCCTGAAATAGTTCACTCATTTTTACTGCCAACACATCACTATGGGATTAAAACATGCGGGGCTGGAATAACTTACGTTATCTGGCTAGAATTTTCTGTGTTGCAGATTTTTCCTGCTGCTCCAAAGAACTCGAAAATACTCGAAAATCACCACACTGAGAGCCATTATCTTCAAATGGAAAAGCTCAGCACAGTAGTGAACCTTCCCAGAAGTGGTCGTCCTTCCAAAATTCCTCCAAGAGCCCAGGAACTACTCACCCAGGAAGGCACAAAAGAGCCAACATCAAAGACCTATCGGTCTCTCTTGCAGCATTAAAGGTCACTGTTCATGACTCCACTATCAGAAAGACTCTGGGCAAAAATGGCATATATGGAAGAGTGGCGTGGTGAAAACCACTGCTCACCCAGAAGAACATTAAAGCTTGTCTGAATTTTGCCAACACAAACCTTGATCTGCTGCCACAGAAACACTGTGGGTTACAGAGACATGGAACAGAGTGGTACAAAACAGAACTACACAGGGGTGTAAATAATTTTCCACAGGGGAGCTGTGTAAATGGTCAATAACTCCTGCGAAGTTTTGCAAAGCAGCAATTCTGCTTGATAAGAGTTACAAAAACTCAAACTGTTCAGCTTCATCTATTAAATACTAAAAAGTAGCTGAAATCCCAGCACCATCTGACTTCACATTTATTCATTTCGCAGAGGCCTTTCTCCAAAGTCACTTACAAATGAGGAAATACAAGAAAAGCGACATATCAAGCGGAGAACAAGAAGCAGTGCTACTATACAGGATTTTTTTATTCAGTTGTAGAAAAGCAAAGCGCGCAGAGTCGAGGTGTGAGTGCCAAAGTATGGTGTTTTTTGGTTTTTTTAATAATGTGGGGGTTGGCATGTCAGGGGTTAGTTAAGTGCACATGGAAGAGGTGGGTCTTTAGCAGTTTTATGACAGATTCTGCGGTCTGGATTGAGGTGGGAAGTTCATTCCTCCACTGAGCGACAGTTAGTTTGAAGGTTCTGGAAAAGGACCTTGAGCTATATTGAGTAGACTTTCACATATTCTCACTCAAACCAATCAAAGTTTTAGTAAAAAATGGCTGGCACAGCCCCAACCTATTTTAGTAGACAGCTCTATGCTGGAAAAAGTGCTCATAATTTTCAACACAACACCAAAAAAGACAGGGTCTGTTGTACAGAGAAACCCCAGATGGGATTTGGCTCAAACTCAGACAAACTTTGTCTGATCTTTTACAGACTTAACACACCATAAACAAGGGTACTTCCTGTCAAACAGTTCTTTACAAGAACCACTAATGTTGGTATAATTCTACATCTACAGATCTGCAGCTGAAATCAAAGATCTGAAAATCGTCACTGATAGAAATATTAAGAAGCAATAGGTTTTGATAATCAATAACATTAGTTAAGTAAGAAATATATCCGTTATAGGAAAATGATCAAAGCAGACTTACTGTTATTCAATTCCATTTTATTTGTATACTGCTTTTAACAGTGGACACAGTCACAAAGCAGCTTTACAGAAATAGAGAAATTCCTGATATAAATTTAAAATGTATAAATGTATCCCTGCTACAAGCCCAAAGTTGATTATTTTCCAATAACTATTTCATTCCATTTACACCACAGCATTTAGGCAATGCTTACATTTTGTAGCTATTAAAAATCAAACATCACACTTTTTTATCCATTTATAGTAACATTTCATGATGCGAAATGTCCTGTGTCAGAAATTTAACCTCTTTACCTCTGACTGTCAAAGATTTGTTCGAATTTTGGTTTGGCTTTGAGATGAATGTGACTTCATACTAGCGCTGCAACTAACAATTATTTTCCTAATCGATTATTTGGCCGATTATTTTTTTCCGATTAATCAGATGGGATTGGGGCAAGCTTTCAGTACCATTTTTTTGTTTATCTACATTACATTTACATTTATTCACTTGGCAGATGCTTGTATCCAAAGCGACTATAGCAAAGTGATATATCGAGCAGAGAACAATACAAGTCGTGCTACTATACAAGATCCATTAATTGAGTTCCAGAGGAAGCAAAGTGCACAGAGTAGAGGTGTAGAAGTGCATTTTATTTTATTTATTTATTTTATGAGTTGGTTAGGTGTGCACGGAAGAGATGGGTCTTTAGCTGTTTTTTGAAGATAGTGAGAGATTCTGCAGTCCGGATTGAGATTGGAAGAGCATTCCACCAGTGAGGAACAGTTAGCGTGAAGGTTCTGGAAAGGGACCTTGTGCCATGCTGTGGGAACCACTAAACGTCGGTCGCTAATCAATCGCAGATATAAAATAAAATCCACAAACTGAGCGCTACAAATATAAACTTCAGATTAAAACCTTACACAACTATTTTGTCCAAAACAGAAAAGAACCCAATACACATACACCAGAAATTGCTTTTTATGCATCCATAAAAACAATAGAT